>CAWUDS030001798.1:15000-37453 GCA_963859935.3 Lathyrus sativus | reverse complement strand
TAAAATTTCCGTCGAGCTAAAAAAATATATTGATGTTTCTAGTAAACTAAAAAAATCGTTTAATAGCTATTTTGCTTCACTCTCTCCTATACAAAAAAAATAAAAAAAAATGGGAAGATTTAGTTACGATTGGAAACTAATTTTAGATATCTTTCTCCCTGGATCCTTTACTTATATTCAAAAATTGGGATTCTTGTGCAAAAACTTATGTTTCATAATTTTAGAATAAATTCTAAATTGTATACAAATTACGATAATGTATATTATTCCTCGAATTGCTCGTTGAGAGGTATAAAGGATGAAATCCCTAAAAGTAAGAAATAAAGTTTTTGATCGTGATATGAATCACGAAAGGGACCCCTTAACTATTAAGGGATCGTTAGAACGAATCGCACTTTTACCACTAAACTATACCCGCTACAATACCATTTTTGTATATAAAAAGATCTTTTGTCGAACAAGGGAATCAGTCATAAATAATTCTGAAATAGGTGCAGAATTTTATGATAAATAGAGTGTTTACATGTTTCGTAAAGGCCCCCTAATGAAATTTAGAAAAGGGGGCAAATCTCATTTTTGGATTTTATTTTTGGATTTTGTTGAAGGTATTTTGACAGATAGATCTCGACAAAATTACTAAACTAAATTCATAACACAAAAATGCATTATGCAATGCAAGAATCCATAGTTCTATTTCGTTTTTTAGATACGTTACCTGATTCATTCGTATGAGATACGATCACAAAGTTATTTTTATTTTTGTTTGATCATATTAAAATGTTTGAATTAATTAAAAGTTTGTTTCAAATCTGATACAGAAAAATAAATCGTTGTTATCCAGGATTCATGGGAAAAAAGAGCTGTGCCAGTACCTAGCTGGACTCTGGTTGGATAAAAAAACAAACTAAAAAAGAAAATATAAAATTATAGATTTAGATTATCTATTTAGTATAATGATTTATATCTATTTAGTATAATTATTTATTACTATCGTATTTAGTATATATATATACAATTAATATATAACTCAATCTATATTTATGAGTTAATATAGAATTAGAATCAAATAGAAAAAAGATAGATAAAATATATCAAATGAAGATCCATATCAAATAAATATTGAAGCCTTTTTTCGAGCCCTGCGAGGTATCATAAGCATAATAATTCCATTCTTTGAATTGGGGAGAGATGGCTGAGTGGACTAAAGCGTCGGATTGCTAATCCGTTGTACGCATTTTTGTACCGAGGGTTCGAATCCCTCTCTTTCCGTTTATTGATGATTTGCCATTTTTTTCTTTTGAACTTATGGAATTTCTTTTTTTTTATTCCCTGTTTGTTTCATTTTTTACTAGTTCTTTTTGACTAGTTAAAGATCGAAAATAGATAGAAAAACAAAAAATAGTTCAAAATCAAGCACAAGTAAGGGAAAGAAAAAAGATTTTCTTATTCTTCACGTCCAGGATTACGTCCGGGATCATTAGATAGAAATCCGAAGATGAAAAGAGAAACAAAGAATATCACTATCGTGTAAACAAATAGTTTTAGAGTAAGCATTACAAAATCTCCAAGATAATTAAAAAAAAAAAACGACAGAGAAAGAGAATAGATTCTCTTCTATTTCATATTATGTTTCCTTAAAAAAGTTCCAATTTGAGTTTTCTAATAAATTCTTACTTTTTTTAGGACATTATTCAAATGAAAGATCTTATCGAAAACTTACAGCAGCTTGCCAAACAAAAGCGAAGAGAAAAAAGAGTAAGGGTATTACTGGCATAAAATCTACAATTGGAGTCAAAAAAGCATAAGCTTCAGGTAATTTCCCCAAGAAAAAACTACTTGAATAAAGGACAGAGTTAATACAGACCAAGCTAAAGATATGAAGCATAAAAAAAAATGTTGTTCTTTAATAAAATGAATTGTATTTTTGCTTTTTTTTTTTTGAATTCTAATTTTTTTATTTTTTATTATCTTACTTATTATTATATATATTCTTATATATATAAGATATGATTTATTATATATATTATTTAATATCCACTTTTTTTTTTTATACTTTTATATTAAAAATGAAATCTAAAAGAAAAAAGAAATATGGTCTAACTTGACAAAAGTAAATATCTATATAGAATAACAAATGGGGCGTGGCCAAGTGGTAAGGCAGCGGGTTTTGGTCCCGTTATTCGGAGGTTCGAATCCTCCCGTCCCAGATGATATCGATTCAATTCATCACATTGACATGAATCGATATCATAGGTTTTTCGCCATAAACCAAAAATAAAAAAGGCTGTTCTTGGGTGGGGATATATTGTTCATTCATATAACTTTCAATTACTTATTAATTATTAAATAAATTAATATACGAATTAAAATTAAATTTGATAACTATTCGATAAAATAAAAAACAATGACTATTCATTATATAATATTTTAATTTAAAAAGGAATAAAAATCTATGGAAAGACAAGGGTTCAATTCGATGCTGTTTACTAGAGGTATGCTGTTTACTAGAGGTTTAGAATACAGGTGTGGTTTAAGTAAATCAATAGATAGTTTTGGTATAGATAGTTTTGGTCCTATTGATGAAAATAACGGTGGAGACCCATCTAGTTTAACTGATATGCATAATAACATTCATAGCTGGAAGAACAATAGTGAAAATTGTAGTTATAGTCATGGTCATGCTGACTATTCAGCAGATGTGAACAACATACATAATCATAATTTGCTATTTGCAAAAAGTCTATCCGTTTGGGATAGTCATAATAATAGTTATGACATATATTATGCTTATAATGATGATAGTTGGACTTATAACATGAATTGTTGCATTTGGAATTATCTTCGTTCTCAAATCTGGGAGGATATTGACAAATCCATTAATTGTTGCATTTGGAATTATCTTCGTTCTCAAATCTGGGAGGATATTGACAAATCCAATGCCAGTTACCGTGATATGGACTTTAAGAGTTACATTTGCGATAGGGGCCAAAATACTAGTGAAAGCCATAGTACAAATATAATAATATTAAGGAACACAAATGCTAGAAATCAGACAGCAGATCCAGATGATGCAGATATATCTGATGGATCAGATATATCAGATCCATTGGAGATAGATCTATCTGATCCATCCGATACAGATTATCGATACGATCCATTTGCTGATACATCAGATATATCAGATCCATTGGAGATAGATCTATCTGATCTATCAGATACAGATTATCCATATTATATGGATGGATCTGATATATCAGATCCATTGGAGATGGATCTATCTGATCCATCAGATACAGATTATCCATATTATATAGATGGATCTGATATATCAGATCCATTGGAGATAGATCTATCTGATCTATCAGATACAGAGGAGGATCTATATGGTATATACGATCTAGATGAGATCTATTATCTGGATGGATCAGATAGATCAGATCCATTGGAGACATTGGAGACATCAGATCTAGATGAGATCTATTATCCGGATGGATCAGATAGATCAGATCCATTGGAGACATTGGAGACATCAGATCCAGATTATATAAATGATCCGGATGGATCAGATAGATCAGATCCATTGGAGATATCTGATACATCAGATACAGATATATGTCAGAAGGATAGTGATGATAATAGCAAAATGGATATGCTGGCTAAAATGAACCAATATAGTCATTTATGGGTTCTATGCGAAACTTGCTCTAGCTTAAATTTTAAACAATTTTTAGTAGCCAAACTGAGTATTTGCGAATACTGTGGTGAGCATCTGAAAATGAGAAGTTCAGATAGAATCGAACTTTTGATTGATCCAGGTACTTGGAATCCTATGGATGAAGACATGGTTTCTCTGGATCCCATTAAATTTGATTCGATTGAAAAAATTCCAATTCTTCAATGGGATCCCATTGCATTCGACTTGATTTTCGTGGATCCTCCCGAGGAAGAGGAAGAAGATCAACCTTATATCGATCGTCTTGATTCTTATCAAGAAAAGACAGGATTACCAGAAGCGGTTCAAACAGGCATAGGTCAACTAAATGGTATTCCTTTAGCAATAGCTGTTATGGATTCTGAGTTTATCGCGGGTAGTATGGGATCCGTAGTGGGTGAGAAAATAACTCGGTTGATCGAATATGCTACCAATCAACTTTTACCTCTAATTATAGTCTGTGCTTCCGGAGGAGCGCGTATGCAAGAAGGAAGTTTGAGCTTAATGCAAATGGCTAAAATTTCTTCTGCGTTATATAATTATCAAATAAATAAAAAGTTATTCTATGTAGCGATACTTACATCTCCGACTACTGGTGGGGTAACCGCTAGTTTTGCGATGTTGGGGGATATCGTTATTGCGGAACCAAACGCAACCATTGCATTTGCGGGTAAAAGAGTGATTGAACAATTGTTGAATGTGGAAGTGCCTGAAGGTTCCCAATCGGCGGACCTTTTATTCGACAAGGGAGTATTGGATTCAGTCGTACCACGTCATTTTTTAAAGCAGTTTTTAACGGAGTTATTTCAGTTCCATGGTTTCGTTCCTTTGACTAAAAATTTGGAAGATTGAATAAAAACAATTTTAAACTTAGTTTTACGTTATTTTGCACTAAGAATCTATTTTTTATTTCCGCCTTTTTGTAACTAGTTTGTAGCTAATACCTTATTTTACACTATTTTATTTAAACTAATTTAGACTAAGAATATATTTTTTATTTCTCCTATTTAGTAACTCTGATATATAGACTATGGATCTAAAAGACTTGAAAAGATTTTTGAAAAACCTGTGGATCTGGAAAAAAAGACACTGTAAAAGATTTTTGAAAAACCTGTGGATCTGGAAAAAAAGACACTGTATTATTATTACAGTGACACATATTTTCCTGCATGGAACTTACCTTTTAAGTATATTAAAAGTAATAGTTCTTCTCCTAGAAAGAAGCCGCCCGTATCCGCCACACATCCTGGTGGATTTATTTATTTTATGTTTTGCGGCCTTTCTTTTTAGGAATATCTTTTTCGTTTTGTTTTTTTATTTCCTTAGAACAATTTTGGATTATTTACTTCAAATGATCCGTGAATTCATTAAGGACGAGACAAACAAAAAAGTTTTATGTTCCTATGTGTCAGAAACTACTTGGATGGACACTATCCCGGGTTTCCAACACGTTTTTTTTCGAATTTTAAGTCATGTCAGTTTTTTCGTGGGATTCTTTTCTCTCTATCGTTTCTATAGCAATCTTACTCGGATGAACATTTTCGATGCACCGATTAAATGGCTCTTTGTGCTACCAAATAAGATTGTTTCTCTGCTTATCACTGCAATTGTCAGTATCCTAAGCGGTATCATGTTTCAATATATTAATTATTGGACTGTAATTGGCGGAACTAATTTTTTCGATAAAAGAAAAGGAGTGCTATATATTACTCGTTACAGACTTCCTATTCCTGGAATAAGTAGCTCTAATGTTCGCCGCATTTTAATAAAAGAAATTTCGTGCCTCATACTAGTAACTAACCGAATCTGGGGTGATGTCCTTTATATTGAAACCAGAAAACACGGGACCTTGCCGATGACTCCTACTAAAGATGGTCGTAGATATATGCTTGCAAAACATGCTTTGGAGTTGTCCAGATTCTTGAATATACCATTGGACATTATTTACAAAGAATACTAATAAAAAAGCGAGTTTAGCCGATCGAGTTTAGCCTATAAAGCGAGTTTAGCCTATAATAATTAATATATTATAGGCTAAACTCGCTTTTTTATTAGTATTTACTTGTAATAGAACTTATGCTTGATAGAAATATTAGAATATATAGAATATTCTAGAGTTGAAAAATGAGATGAAACTGAGGACGAAAAATGGCAAAAAAGAAAGCATTCATTCCCCTTCTATGTCTTACATCTATAGTCTTTTTGCCCTGGTGCATCTCTTTTACATTTAAGAAAAGTCTGGAATCTTGGATTACTAATTGGTGGAATACGAAAGAATCCGAAATTTTCTTGAATACTATTCAAGAAAAAACTATTGTAAAGAAATTCCTAGAGTTCGAGGAACTGTTCCTCTTGGATGAAATGCTAAAGGAATACCCGGAAACACATTTACAAAACCTTCGTATCGAAATCTACAAAGCGACCATCCAATTGATTCAGACGAACAACGAAGATAATATCCATACGATTTTTCATTTCTTTACAAATATAATATGTTTCCTTATTCTAAGTGTTTATTCTATTAGGGGTAATCAAGAACTCATTATTCTTAACTCTTGGGTTCAAGAATTTGTATATAACTTAAGTGACACAATAAAAGCTTTTTCTATTCTTTTCTTAATTGATTTCTCTGTAGGATACCATTCGACTGGTCTTTGGGAACTAATGATTTGGTCTGTCTATAAAGATTTTGGATTTACTCCGAATGATCATATTATATCTTTTCTTGTTTCTATTTTGCCAGCCATTTTAAATATTATTTTTAAATACTGGATTTTCCGTTATTTAAATTGTGTATCTCCGTCGCTTTTATCGATTTATGATTCAATTCCATTCCGTGAATGACTGAAAAAAGGACCCACTGATCCAATTCTAAAATTTGTTTAGCTTTTATATAAAAGCTAAACATTCCAAATTTCACTTATTCATTTTCGTTTTACTCGTATTCTTCCTATATTATAGGCAAATAATTGGAGTAAATAGCAGAATCATGGATAGGGAACTGTGCCAGTTCCCTACCTAATCTTATTGTAGAAATTTTCAGGATCAAGGATTGGACCATGCAAACTAGAAATGCTTTTTCTTGGATAAAGAAAGAGATTACCCGATCTATTTCCGTATTGCTCATGATCCATATAATAACTCGAGCACCCATTTCAAATGCATATCCCATTTTTGCCCAACAAGGTTATGAAAATCCTCGAGAAGCTACCGGCCGGATTGTATGTGCTAATTGCCATTTAGCTAATAAGCCCGTAGATATTGAGGTTCCACAAGCGGTACTTCCCGATACTGTATTTGAAGCAGTTGTGCGAATTCCTTATGATATGCAAGTGAAACAAGTTCTTGCTAATGGTAAAAAGGGGGCTTTGAATGTAGGAGCTATTCTTATTTTACCAGAGGGTTTTGAATTGGCCCCTCCTCATCGTCTTTCGCCCGAGATTAAAGAAAAGATGGGTAATTTGTCTTTTCAAAGCTATCGTCCCACAAAAAAAAATATTCTTGTGATAGGCCCCGTTCCTGGGAAAAAATATAGTGAAATTACCTTTCCTATTCTTTCTCCAGATCCTGCTACTAAGAGAGATGTTTACTTCTTAAAATATCCTCTATACGTAGGCGGGAACAGGGGAAGGGGTCAGATTTATCCCGACGGAAGCAAAAGTAATAATAATGTTTATAATGCTACAGCAACAGGTGTAGTAAACAAAATAATACGAAAAGAAAAAGGTGGATACGAAATAACGATAGTAGATGCATCAGATGGACGTGAAGTGATTGATATTCTACCGCCAGGACCAGAACTTCTTGTTTCAGAGGGTGAATCTATCAAACTTGATCAACCATTAACGAGTAATCCTAATGTGGGTGGATTTGGTCAGGGGGATGCAGAAATAGTGCTTCAAGATCCATTACGTGTCCAAGGTCTCTTGCTCTTCTTGGCATCTATTATTTTGGCACAAATCTTTTTGGTTCTTAAAAAGAAACAATTTGAGAAGGTTCAATTGTTCGAAATGAATTTTTAGGAATTTGAATTAATCAACATATTAAGCTGGTAAAAAGAACTCCATTTTTGTTGATAAATTCTGTAAACACCCTTGGTTCTTTCTAGTTTTTGTAGATATACTATATTTAGAAAATTCCTTGTACCGTAGAATTAGTTCAGTCATAGTATGTATATTGTGAAGAAGACTATTTGGTTCTTGGTTTTTTTTTTTTTTCAACTGCACAATTAATTCGAACCATATGATTATGTAGCTGTTTTCGGATTTTAATGTTCTAGAAATCCTCTAATTTCTATTGTTTTAGAATTAACTCGATACTAAACCTAAAAAAATAGGTAGGTACAGAATATTAAGTAAAGTAGAAATAGACAAAGGGAAAACAGGATTCTAGGATGGATAATTTGTCTTTTCCTAGAGTCCTCTTATTGTTTATGTCGAAATAGATAGTGAAGGAATGAAAGCGGGAATTGAATTCACCAAATACAACTTTCTTAATTAACTTAAAAAAAAAAATAGAATCATGAGTCTATATTAGAAATATATTTCTATTCCATTTCCATTCTAAGAAAAAGAAAACTCTTTCTTTGGGGTAATCTATAGTAAAAGAATTGAATAGGCTCTTTTCCAATTGTTTTAGAGAACGAATCGAGATACAATAAGGATTAGATCCGATGGAACGAACAGATGCAAATAAGAGTATGCAAAAGAATCTATCTTGATTCTTTATTTTTTACTTACTAAAATGGGGGGGGAAAGAAAACATAGTTCCTACCTATTAGTAGGATTCATTACCTTACTACTTCTAAGTATATTTTTTATTTATGCTTTCAATTTTTCAATTCTACTCCAAATCGGATAAGAACTTGCTATATGTTCTAATTGGATGTTTCGTCAATGGTGTTAGGACGGAATGGAATCCTTTTTTGACTCTGTACCAGCGATTCCACTATTATTAGAAGATATTCTCCAATTTTTAGTGAAAAACTAAAAGAATACAAGAAAAATAAGTAAACAATAAAAAAAGAATTAATAAAAGAATTTCTTCATATTGATCATATTGATATAGATAGGAGACATAATTGACATGGATATAGTAAGTCTTGCTTGGGCTGCTTTAATGGTAGTTTTTACATTTTCCCTTTCCCTTGTAGTATGGGGAAGAAGTGGACTTTAAAGGTAATACTAATTGAGTTAAGGGATCAAACTGTCTCAATTGTTTTATAGCTGAGTTCTTCCAGTTTTGAACTATTTGAGTTATTTTATTAATACTAATTAATGAAATGCAATTCTATCTGGATTTAGAAATTCTCTTGTATTGCTTCCAGTGGTGTAATATATTCCATGTATATATCTTATTGAAAAAAAAACTCTTTGAATCAAACAAATATTTAAATTGTTGCCATCTTGATATCCCGGGAATCAAGATAATTGGAAACGGATTCCGATTCCATTTAATCTATTTAAATTTTGGAATACTAAAAAGATTCTTTATTTTTATTTATTAGTTACCGGGATTCTGATAAAGAATCTTAAATCTAAAAATGAAACTAAGAAGAATAAAAATGGCGTTGCTTTTGAATTATTTCAGATTGATTGGAACCAATACAAATAGAATAGATTTAGATGAAATAAAGAAAAATGTGGACGCCTACATTCCATATATATCTATAGATCGATATCCATATATCCATATGAAAAGAAAATGATAAATTGGTTCCTCCATAGGAACTCTTTTTTTTTTAGTAAAACATTCTATTTTTATCCTACTCCTACCGTAATAGAGAATATAGTAGAAAGAAATAGATTTGATTTCTTTCTACTATATGGTTAATAGAATTCTGCTGGTTGTAGTCTGATCATTTTATTTAAAACAAAGATTAAAAGAAATAGAAATCCTTTTTTCATGTTTTTCTTCAATCATTGCTAAGAAATAAGAAGTCATGTTTCAGTAAAATTAGTCACTTTGACTTACCGTTTTTACATAAATTATAAGTAAAAAGGCAGTAGGAACTAGAATAAAGAGTGCAGTAGCTATAAATGCGAGAATATTTACTTCCATAATCTCTATGTTTTCTTTCTCTTTAATTTCTAATAAATACTTCGGGATTTAATCCCATAGAAATAAAAAATATTTCTTCACTAAATTCAATGGTATAAATAGGATCTCGATGATATCCAATCGGATCCATATCACGAATAACTATATGTGATCTATCAAATCAAGAATTCATGGTCGAGAATTGAATAGTATAACATCGGAAGATGTTTTATCCATACCAAATAAGAAAATGACTTTCTGATGCAATCCAAAAGTCCTTTTTCTTTGTCCCAACCTTTCCCTAAAACTAAAAAAGAAAAAAGGAGATACCCGTTAGAAATGATATTTTTTTTTTATTTTTATTCCCTTTCATACACTAAATCCATTGATATTTTTTGGATTTGTATCCATCGGGACTGACGGGACTCGAACCCGCAGCTTCCGCCTTGACAGGGCGGTGCTCTGACCAATTGAACTACAATCCCAGGGAAAAAGTCGTATAGTATACATATATATTCTTACAATTTCATCCAAATTCTTTGTTTTTCTATTTGAGATTCGAACCCCTGGGGCTTACTTCTATATATATTCCTATTTGGATGGGTCTGCACTTTATCGACACGGATGACTCGCATCGCAATCCGTTCGTTATTGCCAACTTGATTTAAAAATAAATCAATCAAGAAATCAAGGAAACAAAAAAGAGTCTTTTTTGTTTTTTAACTTTAACCCTTTCCTTAGACTTTAAACTTACAGATCCCGATAGGAATTTTGCAAAATCCTAATTTGTGGAAAAAATATGTAAGTAATATGGAAAAAACACATAGGACTCGAGATTCTAATCTTGTGTATCCGAACCCATTGGTGATTTTAAGAGAACACCAAATGGGGTCTATCATTTCATGGTGGATCCGTAAATATTTTATTTTTGGGCCGAGCTGGATTTGAACCAGCGTAGACATATTGCCAACGAATTTACAGTCCGTCCCCATTAACCGCTCGGGCATCGACCCAGCAGGAAGAATCCAATTTAGTCTTTATTGATAATCCCTGATCCATTTCCTTTCGTAGTATCCTACCCCCAGGGGAAGTCGAATCCCCGTTGCCTCCTTGAAAGAGAGATGTCCTAAACCGCTAGACGATGGGGGCAGCCTTGCCCGACCTCCATTCTACTATGTTCATAGTATGAACAGTTTTTTGAAATTGTCAATAGAATGATTCAATCAGAAGGATCTTCCCATCTTTCAGAATTCCTTACAATTTTTGGATTCACCCTTTCGATTTCGAAATGGTTCATTCCAATCACCAATCTAGAATTCAACAAAATACAAAATAAAACGAAGTAATGCGAAAGAAACCAAAATAAACATAGAATCCTTTCTGGAAATAATTGATTTGCTGGAACAGGGGGGCATTAACACCTTATTTCGTTCACTTTCATTCAGTGTTAAGAAGATTGAATTAGGTATATTTCTATTTCACACTAAGTAGGGAAATAAAAAAATGAGAATGAATCCGGAAATGGAGTAAAATAAAAAAGGATGAAGATCAATAAGAATTGAGTTAAGGGACAGGATAGAATCCATTTATCAAAGATTCGGAAATATTTGAAATAGATGTACTCAACTCATATTCATATTCATATTCATATTGGCTGATTCTGTATTCGGGAATTGACTCAAACGGCGCCCTTTTAACTCAGCGGTAGAGTAACGCCATGGTAAGGCGTAAGTCATCGGTTCAAATCTGATAAAGGGCTTTTTTTTGATCAAAAAATGATAACAGTAGTATTTCTATTTGAAGAAAGATATACAAATATTCTTGATATTTGTAAGAAGTTTCTGTTTGTAATAAAATAAAAAAAACTAATGAATAGTTGAATTTCATTATAAAAAATCCAATTTAGAATTTAAACTCTATTAAGTTATTGTTATCATTCGAATAGAGTAAACTCATTCTAGTTAGAAAGGGAAATAGTATTCTTTTCTATATATATTTCTTTTTTTAGAATCTGATATTTTCTTTGCTTTAATTGTCATATACTCCTATTTTGGATTCTTCCAATCCAATAAAGGGAAAGATTCTAAAAAAAGTAAGTGGACCTAACCTATTGAATCAGAACTATATCCACTATTCTGATATTCCAATTGGTGGATAGAAATGAAATTCGAACAGTGTATCTTTTTTTCTTTTTAATACCCTTTTGGTTCGAACTCTGCAAGAATCCGTCTATATTTCGGATAATATCTTATTGTTCCTAGGAATCAATTGCTACTCCTCTCCTCCAATGGGAGGGCTTATTCTAAGTTCCAACAGACAAGTCATTTGACTTCCAAATATCTTTTTTCCGAATACAAGAAAAGATCAAAATTGATTTCTATTATTTCTTTAAGATAGGTCTATAAAAATAGAAGATATGTCTATAAAAAGAATAGAAAAATCCATCCAATCATGACTTCGAGTATCAAACATTTGGTTTTCATATCTATGATGCATACGAGATTTTGAAGGCAATTATTGGACGAAACTTTCAGTTAGAATCTATTATTATTAATCCAATTCCCTAGAATATTCAAAAATAGGACAGATAGATAAAAAAATAAATAGAGAAAAAGAGTCCAATTTATTACCTCGATCCGCAAGTAAAGGGTATACGTCGGAATTAGATTAATCTGAATGACAGAAAAATAGAACAAAGAATACAATAAAAGAAATCAATGTAAAATAGAAAGTAAAAATAGTAAAATAGAAAGTAAAAATAGGATCCTCTAGTAGTTTTCTAGACATACAAATTCGAATAATATAGAAAACTATTTTTTTTTTTTAATTTCACGAACAAGATTCAAAAAGAATCTTATTTGATAAAAGCAGAGTAGTATGTCTGGGGATCCGCTGGTAACGAGAGTAATAAAAGCGATCGATCATTTGTTTTTGGAATAGTTCTTTAAAAAATGTATTTCTAGGATTTATGAGTCATAAGACAATTTTCGAGTCATGACTTAGGGAATTTTGTTAGAATAGAAAGGAATAAGCCAATTAATTAAGTTAATGGATTTATTAGATATCAATGGACAAAAAAAGAATTTTTCTATTCGAACCCCAGTAGAAAAGAAGGGACAGTCTACGAGAAATCATATTCTATATAAAATGAAAAAAGCCTCGAAGGTTCCATCGTTGAAAATCCTAGGAGGTGTTCGGAAATGGTTTGAAGTAGTTGAATAGGAGGATTACTATGACTATAGCTCTTGGTAAATTTACCAAAGATCAAAATGATTTATTTGATATTATGGATGACTGGTTACGGAGGGACCGTTTTGTTTTTGTGGGTTGGTCCGGTCTATTGCTCTTTCCTTGCGCCTATTTTGCCGTGGGGGGTTGGTTCACAGGTACCACCTTTGTAACTTCATGGTATACTCATGGATTGGCAAGTTCCTATTTGGAAGGTTGTAACTTCTTAACTGCAGCAGTCTCTACTCCTGCTAATAGTTTAGCACACTCTTTGTTGTTACTGTGGGGTCCTGAAGCACAGGGAGATTTGACCCGTTGGTGTCAATTAGGTGGTCTGTGGACTTTTGTTGCTCTTCACGGTGCTTTCGGATTAATAGGTTTTATGTTACGTCAATTTGAACTTGCTCGATCTGTTCAATTGCGGCCTTATAATGCAATCGCATTCTCCGGTCCAATTGCTGTTTTTGTTTCTGTATTCCTGATTTATCCACTGGGCCAGTCTGGTTGGTTCTTTGCGCCTAGTTTTGGTGTAGCAGCTATATTTCGATTCATTCTCTTTTTCCAAGGGTTTCATAATTGGACATTAAACCCATTTCATATGATGGGAGTTGCTGGTGTATTGGGCGCTGCCCTACTATGCGCTATTCATGGCGCTACCGTAGAAAATACCTTATTTGAAGATGGTGATGGCGCAAATACATTCCGTGCTTTTAACCCAACCCAAGCAGAAGAAACTTATTCAATGGTTACTGCTAACCGCTTTTGGTCCCAAATCTTTGGGGTTGCTTTTTCCAATAAACGTTGGTTACATTTCTTTATGTTATTTGTACCAGTAACTGGTTTATGGATGAGTGCTCTTGGAGTAGTCGGTCTGGCCCTGAACCTACGTGCCTATGACTTTGTTTCTCAAGAAATCCGCGCAGCGGAAGATCCTGAATTTGAGACTTTCTACACCAAAAATATTCTCTTAAACGAAGGTATTCGTGCGTGGATGGCGGCTCAAGATCAGCCTCATGAAAACCTTATATTCCCTGAGGAGGTTCTACCACGTGGAAACGCTCTTTAATGGAACTTTACCTTTAACTGGTCGTGACCAAGAAACGACTGGTTTTGCTTGGTGGGCCGGGAATGCCCGACTTATCAATTTATCCGGTAAACTACTGGGGGCCCATGTAGCCCATGCCGGATTAATAGTATTCTGGGCCGGAGCAATGAACCTATTTGAAGTTGCTCATTTCGTACCCGAGAAGCCCATGTATGAACAAGGCTTAATTTTACTTCCCCATCTAGCTACTCTAGGTTGGGGGGTAGGTCCTGGAGGGGAAGTTATCGACACCTTTCCATACTTTGTATCTGGAGTACTTCACTTAATTTCCTCTGCAGTATTGGGCTTTGGCGGTATTTATCATGCACTTCTGGGACCTGAGACTCTTGAAGAATCTTTTCCATTCTTTGGTTATGTATGGAAAGATAGAAATAAAATGACTACTATTTTAGGTATTCACTTAATTTTGTTAGGTATAGGGGCTTTTCTTCTAATATTGAAGGCTTTTTATTTTGGGGGTATATATGATACCTGGGCTCCAGGAGGGGGAGATGTAAGAAAAATTACCAACTTAACCCTTAGTCCAAGCATTATATTTGGTTATTTACTAAAATCGCCTTTTGGGGGAGAAGGTTGGATTGTTAGTGTGGACGATTTGGAAGATATAATTGGGGGACATGTATGGTTGGGTTCCATTTGTATACTTGGTGGAATCTGGCATATCTTAACCAAACCCTTTGCATGGGCTCGGCGTGCACTAGTATGGTCTGGGGAAGCTTACTTATCTTATAGTTTAGGTGCTTTAGCCGTTTTTGGTTTTATAGCTTGTTGCTTTGTCTGGTTTAATAATACTGCTTATCCTAGTGAGTTTTATGGTCCCACTGGACCGGAAGCTTCTCAAGCTCAAGCATTTACTTTTCTAGTTAGAGACCAACGTCTTGGAGCTAATGTAGGCTCCGCTCAAGGGCCTACCGGTTTAGGTAAATATCTAATGCGTTCTCCGACCGGAGAAGTCATTTTTGGAGGAGAGAAACTATGCGTTTTTGGGATCTGCGTGCTCCCTGGTTAGAACCTCTAAGAGGTCCTAATGGTTTGGACTTGAGTAGACTGAAAAAAGATATACAGCCTTGGCAAGAACGTCGTTCCGCAGAATATATGACTCATGCTCCTTTAGGTTCTTTAAATTCCGTGGGTGGCGTAGCTACAGAAATTAATGCAGTCAATTATGTCTCTCCTAGAAGTTGGTTAGCTACTTCTCATTTTGTTCTAGGATTCTTCCTATTCGTAGGTCATTTATGGCACGCGGGAAGAGCTCGCGCAGCTGCCGCAGGATTTGAAAAAGGAATTGATAGAGATTTGGAGCCTGTTCTTTCCATGACTCCTCTTAATTGAGACATGAAATCCAATGCTTGACGTAAGAATCACTTTGATTTTAGTATACATATTGAGTTGAGTCGAGGAGATCATATTGAAAAAATATTTTCTTTTTCAATTCATTTATATCTAATCTTTTTTCGGGCTCGGCTATATCACCACTTAGCCGAGCCCGAAAAAACCGAGCCAACTTAAATCAATTTAAATCAATAAAAGAAAAAAATCCATTCGCCAAGAAAAAGGAGAGAGGGGGATTCGAACCCTCGATAGTTCTTTGTTTGGAACTATACCGGTTTTCAAGACCGGAGCTATCAACCACTCAGCCATCTCTCCAAAAGCTAATTTCTATTTTATCTTTATTCCACTCAAGAGAACATGACCATACAAATTAATACCCTTTTCTCTATGATAAAGATATCCAGTGTGAATCTATTGGTCTAGTTCTCTATCCATATATATTATATATTATATATTCATGATCCAGCATGCTCTTTTGTGAAGTAAAAAAAAAAAAAACTACCCCTCGATTCATGCCTCAATAAGGAGTGTCATCTAAAATCAATGGATTCATGATAAAACCCCCCATAATGAGAATGTGTTTTTTATTTATTTTTGGAAGGGGTCAAATCAAAAGAAAAGGGGTTGGGGGATCAAATGGTATAGTTCTTTTGTTGGTAAATTAGAGGATTATAAACATGACTATTGCGTTTCAATTAGCTGTTTTTGCATTAATTGTTACTTCATCCATTTTATTAATTAGTGTACCTGTTGTATTTGCTTCTCCTGATGGTTGGTCAAGTAACAAAAATGTTGTCTTTTCCGCTACATCCTTATGGATTGGATTAGTATTTCTAGTGGGTATTCTGAATTCTCTCATCTCTTGAAACTATTCATTCTAGATCAAAAAACGAAATGACCCCTCCCCCCGAATTCTTTCGGGTTGTGAGGCACATGAAAATGGAATATATAAGACCCCACCAATAAAGAAAACGAAAACATTAATAATGGGAATTATTAATGGGAGGGGTCAAACTTCTTCTATTGGAAAAAGCTTATATCTTATACTTAATATGATATACATAGTAAAACGAAAAACTTGAAGATTAAAATATTCATATTATTTTCTGAATTTCATATTCTTTTCGGAATCGAAAATAAAATAGATATATAGATCATAGATAAATATCTATAATCTGCACAATTTGACATCAAAGTAACATGCTGGTGTCAGACAACTTCATCATTTTTTTATGCCAGTAGGTGTTCCAAAGGTAGCCTTTCAAATTCCTGGCGAGGATGAAGCTACTTGGGTTGACTTATACCATCAACTTTTTTACGACAGAATCCTTTTTTTAGGGCAAGAGATTGAGAGTGAAATAGCAAATCAAGTTGCTGGTATGATGATATATCTCAGTTTAGATATAAATAAATACATAGAGAAAAGAGAAATAAATAGAATAGAAAAAACAATCGATAAAAAAAATACATCAAATTTTTTTAATTTTTTTAAATAAAGGGGGATATATGAATCAAACGAAGAAAAATGACTTAGACATTTGGATTTTAGAATTGCGAGACATTTTTAGAGAGAGCAAGAATTCTTCCTATTTCTCAGATTCCTGGACACAATTCCATTCAGTCATATCTGTCATTCACATTTTTTTCCATCAAGAGAGTTTTATCAAACTCTTAGACTCCAGAATTTGGAGTATCCTAGTTTCACGCGGTTTAACAAGATATTTCACGATCAAGAATTTTGTCTTATTTCTACTAGCGATCCTTATATATCGTATTAACAATCGAAAGATGATCGAAAAAAAAAATATTTATTTGACAGGGCTTCTTCCTATACAAATCAATTCCATTGGATCCGGGAATGATCCATTGGAAGACTCAAAAGATTCGTTCAATATCAATAGGTTGGTCATGACTAGGTTGATTGTTCCGCTCCTGTCTGGTCCAAAAGAAAAAAATATATCTGAGAGAGATAATTGCTCTTTTTTCGGCGACAGATGGTCAGAACTTCATCTGGATTTGAATCCTACTGAGAAGTCCGCTCAAGATATAAAATTATTTAAAAAAGAAGAAGATGTTTCTTTTGTTCTTTCGAGGCAATCGGAAAATAAAGAAATAGCCAATATAGTTAAGATAATCATGTATTTACAAAATAATGTCTCAATTCATCCTATTTCATCCGATAGAGGATGTGATAGGGTTGCAAAGGAGAAACTTTTGACAGTTCCAAATCATATTTCATTCTTGAACAAAAAGCTAGTTTTTGGTTTATTTGATCTATTCCATGACCAGAATAGGGGGGGGTACTTGTTACATCGCGATTTTCAATCAGAAGAGAGATTTCAAGAAATGGCAAATCTATTCAATCTCTCAATAACTAAGCCGGATCTGGTGTATCATAATGGATTCTCTTTTTCTATTGATTTGTCGAAAATTGATGATAAACAATTTGTAAATCAAGTATTCAACTCCAGGGATGAATCAAAAAAGAAATCTTTATTGGTTCTGCCTCGGCTTTTTTACGAAGCGAATGAATCTTTTTATCCAAAGATCATAAAAAAATGGGTCCAGACCTCTTGTGGGAATTCTTTTCAAGGTAATCGATTCAATCGCAACTTAGAATATGTAATTAAAAGGTATGAAAATGATATTCATAATCATATACCTCTAAGGAAACACATGATCAATCAACGTTTCTCAAATTGGAAAAAGAGTCAGAAGAAATGCTTTGATCCTCTTCTTTTTATTTATCGAACCGAGAGATCCGTGAATAAGGATCCAAATACAGATAAATACAAATGGTCCAAGGGGAGCAAGAATTTCCAGGAACATTTGGACCATTTCATTTCTGAGGAGAATAGCCGTTTTCAAGTAGTGTTCGATCGATTACATATGAATGCATATTCGATTGATTGGTCTGAGGTTATCGACAAAAAAAATTTTTCTAAGTCACTTTGTTTGTTTTTGTCCAAGCTTCTTCCCTTTTTCTCTAACTCAGTTCCTTTTTTCTTGGTGAGTTTTGGGAGTATGCCCGTTCATAGGTCTCAGATCCATATGGATGAATTGAAACGTATGAATGATGCACTCGGGAATCAGTTGTTAGAATCAATGGGTCTGCAAACGGTTCATTTGAAAAAAAAGAAAGCCCTATTATTGGATGACTATTATACTTCTCAAAAATCGAAATTATTGATCAATCAGATAGCAAATCAAGACAATTGGCTGAATCCTGTGAAATGTTTTCATAGAAGTTCATTGATTTCCTCTTTTTATAAAGTAAATCGACTTCGATTCTTGAATAATCAAGATTTCGATTGTAAGAAAAGATTCTCTTTTTATGGGGAAAGGTCCTGTAATTATGATTTTTTGTATGAACAATTCCTCAATGTCTTGTTCAGTCGAAAGAAAATATTTTCTTTTGGCGACGGGAAAAAAAAACATGTTTTTTTGGACAGAGATACTATTTCACCAAGCGAGTTAGAGGTCTCTAACATATTAAATAATTTTCCGCAAAGTGGTGATGACGGATATGACTTGTACAAATCTTTCCATTTTCCAACTCGCGGTCCTAGAGCTATTGCGGACATTTCTGGAACACCTCTAACAGAGGAAGAAATAGTGAATTTTGAAAGAACTTATTGTAATCGTCTTTCCGCTATTAATCTGTCTGATCCAAAATGGAAAAAGTTGCATACGTATTTGGATTTCGATTTAAACATAGATTTGCTTGACACTGATTTGCGTGACACTCTATATACTCTATATTCATATACTCTATATTCTGAGGAATTTTTACCATCCGAAAAGAGGAAAAAAAAACCTCTAAAAAAATTCCTTAAAAAAGGGCAGATGTATAGAAACTTTCAAAGAAAGAGTAGTTTTTCAACCGTTCTCTCCAAATTGAAGCCATTGTACCCGTATATAATACCGTCGCTCCTTACCACGACAGGGCAAAAAAATCTACTTTTACTATTTATACATACTTTTTCAGACCTATTTGTGATACTAAAGAAGAGTCCTAAATGGAAAAAAATGTTATCTATTTTGCCTAATCTTATCCATGGAGCCAAGGCAATTCTTCGGAAAAAACTGGGTATTGGACAACGGAATCGTATAAGTGAGATTTGGAGTAAGTGTTTACATAAGTCTCTTGTAGAGGTGTACGAAAAAGATCTTCTTCACACAAATAATGAGTCACCATTCATATCGACACATCTGAGATCACTAAATATTGAGGAGTTCCTGTTTTCAATCCTTTTACTTCTTCTTATTACTGGATATTTAGTTCATACACATCTTTCCTTTGTTTCTCGATTCTCTAATGAGTTACAGACAGAGTTCGAACAGGTCAAATCGTTGATGATTCCATCCTACATCATTGAATTGAAAAAACTTCTGGATAGGTATGGTACATCAGAACAAAAATATTTCTGGTTACAGTATATTTTTCGAATGGCTCTAAAACAATTCGAAAATTTTCGAGAAGAAAGACGAGGTTCGCCTTCTGGCGTCCCAAGGGGTGAAGGTTTTAATCTCATGAAGTTCATAAGGATTCTACCAAATCCCATCAATCGAATCGCGTTTTTGAAAAATACGAGACATTTAAGTCATACAAGTAAAGAAATCTATTCATTGATAAAAAAAAGAAAAAACATGAATAGTGATTGCATTTCTGATAAAATAGAATCCTGGATCGCGAATAGTGATTTAATTGCTGATAAAGAAAGAGAATTCTTGCTTACTTTCTCTACCTTAACGACAGAAAAAAGGATGGATCAAATTTTAGTGAGTCTTACTAATAGTGATGAGTTATCAAAGAATAACTCTGGTTATCAAATGATTGAACAACCGGGAACAATTTACTTACGATATTTAATTGACATTCATAAAAAGGATCTAATGAATTATGAGTTCAATACATCCTGCTTAGCAGAAAGACGGGTATTCCTCGCTCATTATCAGACAATCACTTATTCAGAAATCCCGTGTAGGGCTAGCTGTTTGGATTTCCCATCTCATGATAAACCCTTTTCGCTACGCTTAGCCCTATCCCCTTCTAGGGGTATTTTAGTGATAGGTTCTATAATAACTGGACAATCCTATTTGCTCAAATCTCTAGCGACAACCTCCTATGTTCCTTTCATTACAGTATTTGTAAACAAGTTCCTGGAGAACTTTCCTAGGGGTTTTGATACGAGTTATGATGAGGACGATCTTTTTGATCAAAGAGAGAGGGTACCATTTACAGTCTTTTACCGGATTACGAGGGTAGTTGCTATAATCCAGAGAATTATGAAAGGGATCATAGCGACGATTTCGACCGTAAGCTTGATAGCCGATTGAAGTTTCTAAGTATGGAGGATCCGGTATCTAGCGATATCATACCGGAAAAGGAACTAGACCGGTTTTATCTCACAATTCAATTGGAATTAGTAAAAGCAATGTCTCCTTGCATAATTTGGATTCCAAACATTCATGATTTCGATAGGAAGGAGTCGGATGACTTATCGCTGGGTATATTAGTGAACTCTCTTTCCAGAGATTCTGAAAAAGGTTCTACTAGCAATAATCTTGTTATTGCTTCTACTCATATTCCAGAAAAAGTAGACCCTTGTTTAATAGGGACGGATAAATTAAATACATGCATTAAGGTACGAAGGCTTCTTATTCCACAACAAAGAAAGCACTTTTTTACTCTTTCATATACTAGGGGATTTCACTTGGAAAAGCAAATATTCAATACTAATCGATTGGGGTCTATAACTCTAGGTTCTAATGTACCTGATCTTGTAGCACTTACTAATGAGGCGCTATCGATTAGTATTATACAAAAGAAATCTATTATAGACACTAATATAATTCGATTTGCTCTTCATAGACAAACTTGGAATTTTAGATCTCATATAAGAGAGATTCAGGATCATGGGATCCTTTTTTATCAGATAGGGAGGGTTGTTTCACAAAATCTACTTCTCAGTAATTGCTCTATAGATCCTATATCTATCTATATGAAGAAGACAGCATGTCAGGAGGGGGATTCTTCTTTGTACAAATGGTACGTCGAACTTGGAAGAAGCATGAAGAAATTAACTATACTTCTTTATCTTTTGAGTTGTTCTGCCGGATCGGTCGCTGAAGACTTTTTTTCTGTACCCAGACCTAATGAAAACAATGATGCTTCTTATAGACTCCGTGAGAATGATTCTGATCTAGTTCATGGGCTATTAGAAATAGAGGGTGCTCTGCTGGGACCCTCCGAGACAGGAAGTCGGTTTGATAATGATGGAGTGCCGTTGCTTCTTCGGCCCGAAAGAAATCCCTTAAAGATGCTTCAAAATGGGTTTTCTTCTATCATTTATAATAGTGAACGATTTCTCTATAAAAAATATGAACCGGGGTTCGAAGAAGGGGAAGGAGTCGGAGTCTACGACCCGAAACAGATAGAGCTAGAGCTAGAGCTAGACCTAATGGAGGAATTATTGGAAAACATACTTTGGGCTCCTAGACTGTGGCGCCCTTGGTGCTTTCTCTTTGACGAAGGGTCCAATGAATTGAGATTTCCCTATGGGGAAGGGTCATTTCAGGACAAAGATGATTATGATGAAAAGGGTGAGAATGATTCGGAGTTCTTGCAGGATGGAACCATGCAGGACCAGACACGAGTGAGATCTTCCAACGAACAAGGCTTTTTTCACATAAGCCATTTCATTTGGGACCCCGGAGATCCACTCTTTTTGCTATTCCAAGAGGATGAGGATCCTGTGTTTTCACATCAAGAAGAATTTTCTTCAGAGGAACAGATACTTTTGACTTCCAAAACCAAGAAAACTTATTGGAAATATCTAGATGAAAGATGGTTGAGGAAGGATATGGAAGAACAGAATTTGAGATTATCGATTGATCGCGAGAGATGGTTTACAACCAATACTTCAGTATCAAATGAATTTTTTCGTTCTACTACTCTATACGAAAGTTATCAATATTTATCAAATGTGTTCCTATCTAACAGAACCCTATTGGCTCAAATCACAAAGACATTG
>CAWUDS030001798.1:0-5000 GCA_963859935.3 Lathyrus sativus | reverse complement strand
ATCTGAATAGAGAAATCAAAACGTTCTTTTACTTAAATAAAAAAAAATGATTCCATATATCATATATTTCTCTATTCAGATCTGTTCAATAAAATTACTTTTTATTCTCAATTTATATAATAAATGTTTAGAAATGTACTCAATAAATATCGAACTTTACTTTATTCAATCTCGACGATTGACTAAATACTGGGTTATTATGATTTCGAGTAAGCCGCTATGGTGAAATTGGTAGACACGCTGCTCTTAGGAAGCAGTGCTAGAGCATCTCGGTTCGAGTCCGAGTAGCGGCATGGCATCCTATATTTTATTTGAAAAATTTTCAAATAATCATATCATAAGTCCTATAATGAATTCCCTATTTCTATTCCGAGTATTCATACCTTTTTTATTTTCATTATAGATATTTTTATTTTCATGATATATATGATATTATCAACTTTAGAGCATATATTAACTCATATATCGTTTTCCCTTATATCAATTGTTATTTCAATTCATTTGATAACCTTATTAGTCAATGAAATTGTAGGATTATATGATTTGTCCAAAAAAGCCATGATAATAACTTTTTTCTGTGTAACGGGATTGTTAATTACTCGTTGGTTTTTTTCGGGACATTTACCATTTAGTGATTTATATGAATCCCTAATCTTTCTTTCATGGGGTTTTTCAATTTTTCATATGGTTCTTTTTTTTAAAAAGGAGAAAAACCTTTTAAGTACAATAATTGCACCAAGTGTTATTTTTACCCAAGCCTTTGCGACTTCGGGTCTTTTAACCAAACTGCATCAATCCGTAATATTAGTACCCGCTCTACAATCCCATTGGCTAATGATGCACGTAAGTATGATGATACTGGGCTATGCAGCTCTTTTATGTGGATCATTATTATCAGTGGCTATTTTAGTCATTACGTTTCAAGAAGTCATCCAAATTCTTTCTTTTACCAAGAATTTTGATTCTTTAAAAAAATCAGTTGATTTTGTTGAAATCAAATACATGAATAGGAATGAAAGAAACAATGTTTTACGAAAAACTTATTTTTCTTCTTCTAGAAATTATTATAGGTCTCAATTTATTCAACAATTGGATCGTTGGGGTTATCGTATTATTAGTATGGGTTTTCTCTTTTTAACGGTAGGTATTCTTTCAGGAGCAGTATGGGCTAACGAGGCATGGGGTTCCTATTGGAATTGGGATCCAAAGGAAACTTGGGCCTTTATTACTTGGACCATATTCGCGATTTATTTACATACTAGAAAAAATAAAAAATTAGAGGGTGTAAATTCTTCAATAGTGGCCTCGATAGGATTTCTTATAATTTGGATATGTTATTTGGGGATCAATCTATTAGGAATAGGACTACATAGTTATGGTTCATTTACATCTAATTGACTCAAAGAACCTGATAAAGAAAAATATGGAAAGCATATAAATATATACTTTCCATAAATCGTCGAGAACCCTTTCAATCAAGTAATGTAATGATTCAAGGGGTTCTCACAAACAACAAACATATTCGATTCTAATTTCAATTTTTTAAATGAATCTAACGGGAAAATATTTTTTTGTATCTTTTTGATTCATTTATTCACAAAAATCATCCATCAAAAATGAGATAGAATAGCTTCAACCTTGTCAACCGAAAATGAGAAAATGAAATCTGGATAAATACCAATACCTATTATGGGTATAAGGATAGAAATAGAAATAAATAATTCTCTGGGCCCAGAATCAAAAAAAGAAGAGTTTGATGTATTAAAAAACTTGTATCCATAGAACATTTGCCGTAAGATAGATAATAAATAAATAGGAGTTAATATCATTCCAATTGCTGTTACAAAAGTAATTAGTATTTTCATCATGAAAAGATATTTTTGACTAGTAATTATTCCAAAAAAAACTATCAATTCTGCAACAAAACCGCTCATGCCAGGCAATGCAAGAGAAGCCATTGATAAGATAGTGAAAATAGTGAATATTTTTGGCATTGGGATAGCCATTCCGCCCATTTCGTCAAGATAAAGAAGACGCAGTCTATCATAACTAGTTCCTGCCAAGAAAAAAAGGGCAGCGCCAATAAATCCATGAGATATTATTTGTAAAATGGCCCCGTTGAGACCAGTATCACTTATAGAACCAATTCCTATAATTATAAAACCCATATGAGATACGGAAGAATAAGCGATTCTTTTTTTTAGATTCCGTTGACCAAAAGATGTTGCAGCGGCATAGATTATTTGAATACAACCTAATATCATTAACCAGGGGCAAAATATGGAATGAGCGTGGGAAAAAAATTCCATATTAATTCGAACCAACCCATATGCTCCCATTTTTAATAAGATTCCGGCTAAAAGCATACAAGTGCTGTAATGCGCCTCTCCGTGGGTATCTGGTAACCATGTATGTAAGGGTATAATCGGCGATTTGACAGCAAAAGCAATAAGAAATGCCGTATAGAATATTATTTCTAGTGCCACGGGATATGATTGATTAATTAATGTTTCAAAATTAAATGTTGGTTCATTAGAGCCATATAAACCAATACCCAGAATTCCCATTAATAAAAAAACAGAAGCTCCTGCAGTGTACAAAATAAACTTTGTAGCTGAATACAAACGTTTCTTTCCCCCCCACATGGATAAAAGTAGATAAACGGGAATTAATTCCAATTCCCACATGATGAAAAAAAGTAAAATGTCTCGAGAAGAAAATGGTCCTATTTGACCGCTATACATTGCTAACATCAGGAAATAAAATAATTGGTATTTTCGAGTAACCGGCTGAGCTGCTAAAGTGGCTAAAGTAGTTATCAATCCTGTCAGTAAAATAGGTCCTATGGAGAGTCCATCTATTCCTAATCTCCAGTAAAAATCAAAAAAATGGATCCATTTATAATTCTCCGTCAGTTGAATTAGTGGATCATCCAATTGGAAATGATAACAAAATGCATAGGTTGTTAGAAGGAGATCGATTAAGCATATACAAATGCTATACCACCTAATTACCTTATTTCCCCTATGAGGAAATAAGAAAATTAAGGAACCTGCGGCTATTGGGAAAACAACAACTATTGTTAACCAAGGAAAAAAATTCGTGATAAAAATAAGATACACTTGGGCCAGAAAAGCCCATGCTCAAAATAAAATAGAATTTTTTTCTTTTTTATTTTGAACACGAGTTTTTGCCAGTAAAAAACGTATTCGTGTGGTGTTTTTTGAAACGAATCAATAAGCGAGACCCATACTTCGAGTTGTTTCATGCCATAAATAAACTCGAACACTTAAGAAATCCGTCGGACAAGCGGACTCACACCTCTTACAACCAACACAGTCCTCTGTTCTTGGGGCAGAAGCTATTTGCTTAGCTTTACATCCACCCCAAGGTATCATTTCTAATACATCTGTGGGACAGGCTCGGACACATTGAGTACATCCTATACATGTATCATAAATCTTTACTGAATGTGACATTATCTATAGTAATTTTGGATGTTCAAAAATGCAAATTATCGATCTAGTAAACTCGTAAATGAATCGTATATTTATATACCAGATGAATCAATGATTTGTGATAATATTGTTAACTGTTAATAAAAAAAGGCGTCTAGATAAATTTACAAGAGGGAATCGAAGAGGACCAGGATACTTTCATTTCTTATGATTTAGGCAATGTAAACATGATATGATCATAAGTTGTGTCGAATAAATACTCAAATGAATTGATTAGATTCATATTACACTATTTGAAATTCTACTTTATTATTATAGGATTAATGCTATTTATTCAACAAATTCGATTGATTGATACGGGTTGATTTTCTGTTACGAGCAATTGAGGAAACAATAGCCAGTCCGATAGCCGCTTCAGCGGCTGCAATAGCTATAACAAAAATTGAAAAAATATTTCCTTTTAATTGGCGATTATCAAAAAAATCAGAAAAAGTTACTAGATTTATATTAACTGCATTCAGTATAAGTTCAAGACACATAAGGGCTCTAACCATATTTCGGCTCGTGATCAATCCATAGATACCAATAGAAAATAAATAGGCACTCAAAACAAGTACATGTTCGAGCATCATTGACCAACTCCTTATAAATTTGGATTCATTAACAAAAGAATATATCGGCAATAAAAAAAAAAAGAATTTCTACATAAAAAAAAACTCTTTCACTTCACATAGAATTCGACAGAAATAAATGTGAGAAAATTGAAAAAAAAAAGAATCTTGATTTCTATTACTAGTTCTCTAAAGATTTCTTACTGGCGAGCTACGACAATTGCACCTATCAAAGAAACTAAAAGAATTATGGAAATTAGTTCAAATGGAAGAAAAAAATCTGTTGATAAATGAATTCCAATTTGTTGACTAGTACTTATCAAATCTTGCTCAATAATCTGATTTGGTCTTGTAGTCCAAATAATTCCGTACCATGATGTATCGGAAATAATAGTGATTAATGAAACAAAAATACTTGTACAAACTATCAAAGTAATTCCATCCCCTACGGTCCAAAGATTCAAATCTTGGTAATATTCGGAACTATTCATGAACATCACAGCAAATATGATTAAAATGTTAATAGCTCCCACGTAAATAAGTAGCTGTGATGCAGCTACAAAATGCGAGTTTGCTAAAATATATAATAAAGATATACAAACAAGAACCAGTCCCAACGAAAAAGCAGAAAAAATGGGGTTGGTAAGTAATACTACTCCTAAACTTCCTAATAGAAGACCCGATCCCAGAAAGACTAAAAGAAAATCGTGCAGCGTTTCAGGCAAATCCATTATATGTAAAAAAAAAGACAACGAAATCGAAATTTCATGACCTTATTGATATGACCAGGAAAAAAAATTTATATATTTCAATTTTTCTTTGCATTGAAAAACCTAAGTAGTTTAAATTGATATAGTTATGGTTATATAATCAATGTCATTCCACTCTTTATACAAAAGAGTAGTTTGAAACGATATGAAAACTCAAGTAT
>CAWUDS030001797.1:0-51821 GCA_963859935.3 Lathyrus sativus | reverse complement strand
CTCTAGGATCTGATTGGAATCTAGCACACAGACAAACACTGAACAAAATGTCAGGTCTAGGAGCAGTAAGATAAAGAAGAGAGCCAATCATACCTCTGTAGAGCTTCTGGTCTACTTTCTTACTTACCTCTTCTTTGCCAAGTGAGCTAGTAGGATGCATTGGAGTCTTTGCCAGCTTGCTGTCAGACATGTTGAATTTCTTCAGAAGTTCTTTAACATACTTTGTCTGATGTATGTAGGTGCATTCTGGAGTTTGATTAACTTGGATTCCTAGAAAGAATCTGAGTTCTCCCATCATGCTCATTTCAAATTCTGCCTGCATACATGTAGCAAACTCCTTTCCAAGCATAATATTTGTTGATCCAAAAATAATATCATCTACATAAATTTGGCAAATTAGAAGATCTTTCTTAATTGTTTTACAGAATATTGTTGTATCCACTTTGCCTCTAATGAAATTCTTCTCCAAAAGAAAATTGCTCAATCTCTCATACCAAGCTCTGGGAGCTTGTTTTAAT
Source organism: Lathyrus sativus (assembly GCA_963859935.3). Classification (NCBI taxonomy): domain Eukaryota; kingdom Viridiplantae; phylum Streptophyta; class Magnoliopsida; order Fabales; family Fabaceae; genus Lathyrus; species Lathyrus sativus. The sequence continues at coordinate 51,303 of CAWUDS030001797.1, read as the reverse complement.
CCATATAGAGATTTCTTTAATTTGAAAACATGATCTGGAAATTTTTCATTTTCAAAACCAGGAGGTTGGTGGACATAAACTTCTTCTTCTATAATACCATTAAGAAAGGCACTTTTAACATCCATCTGATACAGAGTGATGTTATTTTGTGCAGCAAAGGAAATAAGAAGACGTATAGATTCTAACCTTGCCACTGGAGCATATGTCTCAGTGTAATCAATAGCTTCTTGCTGACTGTACCCTTGAGCAACCAGCCTTGCCTTATTCCTCTCAACTTCTCCTTTCTCATTTAGTTTATTTCTGAAGACCCATTTTGTACCAATTATATTGAACCCTTGAGGTCTCTGAACTAGATCCCATACATCATTTCTGCTGAATTGATTTAGCTCTTCTTGCATGGCAATAATCCAATCATTGTCTTGCAGAGCTTCTTCTACAGAAGATGGTTCAATTTCTGACACTAGTCCAAATAGTGATGCTTCAGATGATCTTAGAAAGGATCTTGTTCTGATGGGATGATCCTTCTTTCCAATAATGACATCCTCTGGATGAGAAGCTTTAATTCTGGATGATGATCCTCTGATAGTTGACTCTTCAGAAATGTTTAGATTATTCATCTGAGAAGTTAAGGGAGTAGCATCTGGAGTTGCTTCTGGTTCCTTCACTTGAATTTTGTCTGCTTTTGGAACTTCAGAGTCAATAAAGACTACTTCCCTATCTGCAGATTTATTAACCTGCTTTGGCTTTTCAGAGCCAAGCTTATCATCAAATCTGACATGAATGGATTCTTCCATAATCTGTGTCTCAGTGTTGTATACTCTGTAGCCTTTAGAGCGTTCAGAATATCCAAGCATGAAACACTTTTGTGCTTTGGAATCAAACTTGCTCAGATTTTCCTTAGTGTTTAACATATAGCAAATACATCCAAAAGGATGAAAATATGAAATGTTGGGCTTTTTGTTCTTCCACAGTTCATAAGGAGTCTTCATCAGAAGAGGTCTAACAGACACTCTGTTCTGAATGTAACAGGTTGTATTGATTGCTTCTGCCCAAAATTTTTTTGCCAGATTTGTCTCATTGATCATGGTTCTGGCCATTTCTTGCAAAGTTCTGTTTTTCCTCTCTACAACCCCATCCTGTTGTGGAGTTCTAGGACAGGAAAAATCATGAGCAATGCCATTTTCAGAAAAATATTTTTCAAAAAATTTATTTTCAAATTCACCACCATGATCACTTCTGACTTTTATAATTTTGAAATTCTTTTCATTCTGGACTTGCTTGCAGAAGTCAAAGAACACAGAATGTGACTCATCCTTGTGTTTTAAGAACTTTACTCATGTCCATCTGCTAAAGTCATCAACAATGACTAATCCATACTTCTTGCCTCTGATGGATGCAGTTTTCACTGGTCCAAACAGATCAATATGAAGTAGTTCTAGTGGTTTAGAAGTAGAAACAACATTTTTTAATTTGAAAGATGTTTTTGAAAACTTCCCTTTCTGGCATGCTTCACAAAGAGCATCTGAAGTGAACTTCAGATTAGGGAGTCCTCTGACAAGATTAAGTTTATTAATATGAGATATACGTCTCATATTAATATGGCCCAATCTTTTGTACCAGACCCATTGCTCTTCATTAACAGACAAGAGGCATTTAACATTTTGAACTTTAAGTTCTGAAAGATTTATTTTATAAATGTTGTTTTTCCTCTTACCACTAAATAGGATAGAGCCATCCTTTTGACTAATAGCTTTACAACATTTTTGATTAAAGGTAATATCATAACCATTGTCACTTAATTGACTTATGGACAATAAGTTATGCTTTAACCCTTCAACAAGTAAAACATTAGTAATAGAGGGAAGTTTACCATTTCCAATAGTGCCAGATCCAATGATCTTGCCCTTCTGGTTCCCTCCAAACTTCACGTCACCTCCAGGTCTAAGTTCTAGGCTTTGGAACATAGACTTTTCTCCTGTCATGTGTCGTGAGCATCCAGAGTCCAGGTACCATGATTGGTGTCCTGACCTTGCTGCTAAGAACATCTGCAACAGGAATTATTTTGTTTTTAGGTACCCAGATCTTCTTGGGTCCTTTGGGGTTAGTTGGTTTGTAGGTTTGTCTAAACTTCTGTTTTTCAACATAATGTTTATTCTGACTTGCCTTGGGTTTAAACACATAAGTATTCTTCTCAGAGCTTGTGTGTTTAATGTCATTTAAGTGACCAAATTTAAATTGAGAATACAGAGGTGTCTTCTTGATGAAAAGTTTGTCAACAGGTTTTGGATTGCTTCCAGATGAAGATTCATATCCAATACCTCTTCTGTTGTTTCCACTAACACCATAGATCATGGAAGCCATCTTGCTTCTGTCTATGCTCTTGGTAAGAAATCTCTGAAAGCTAGAGTCATATTTTTCTAAAATGTTTTCACATGACTTAGTCTCAGATTCAGATTCTTGTTGAGTTATTTCAAAGTCATTTTTGATTTTTAGATTAATTTCTTTTTGCTCAACAAGTTCTGCCTTCAGAAGATCAATCTCAGATTCAAGATTACTTTTCAGCTTCTTGTATTTGAGTTTGATATTGTTATAAATTTTAAGAACTTATGTTAAAACTTTTATTAGTTCTTCTTTGGTAAGTTTAGCCATTACCTCTTCTGCGTCATCATCAGATTCAGAATCTGATTCATATCCTGAGGTACCTTCCTCTTGATCCTCTGTGCTGGCCATCAGTGCAACATTGGCACATTCTTCTTCTGATTCAGAAGATGATTCAGATTCATCTAAGTCATCCCATGTTGCTATCAGAACCTTCTTCTTTTTGTTAAACTTCTTCTTGGGTTTTTCTTTCTGAAGTTTGGGGCAATCATTCTTGTAGTGCCCAGGTTCTTTGCACTCATAGCACACAACTTCTTTCTTGGCAGATCTTCTGTGTCCAGAAGATTCCTTTCTATTATTAGATCTTCTGAAGTTGTTGAACTTCTTTCCCTTGTTCTTCCAGAGTCTGTTGATCCTCCTGGACAGCATGGATAACTCATCTTCTTCAGAAGAAGAAGATTCTTCAGAGCTTTCTTGAATGACCTGCAAAGCTTTAGCAGTTTTGTTAGATTTTAATGCAACAGATTTACCTTTTTCTTTCTTTTGAGGTTCATCTTCCTCAAGCTCAATCTCATGGCTCCTCAGTGAGCTGATGAGTTCTTCTAGAGAGATCTTGTTCAGATCTTTAGCCATCTTTAAGGTAGTCACCATTGGTCTCCATCTGGTAGGCAGACTTCTGATGATTTTCTTTACGTGATCTGATGTAGAGTATCCCTTGTCCAGAACTTTCAGCCCAGCAGTGAGTATCTGAAATCTGGAGAACATGGCTTCAACAGATTCAGAGTCTTCCATTTTGAAGGCCTCATACTTCTGGATCAGAGCCAGAGCTTTTGTCTCCTTAACTTGAGAATTTCCCTCATGAGTCATTTATAGGGATTCAAACATATCAAAAGCAGTTTCCCTGTTTGTAATTTTCTCATACTCTGTATGTGAAATTGCATTCAATAATATAGTTCTGGCTTTGTGGTGATTTCTGAAATCTTTCTTCTGAGCATCTGTCATAGATTTTCTGTCAATCTTCTTGCCATTCCCATCTGTGGGATGGACATATCCATCTATGACTAGATCCCATAGATCAGCATCATATCCTAGGAAAAAACTCTCAATTCTATCTTTCCAGTAGTCAAATTTCTCCCCATCAAACATTGGGGGTTTGGTGTTGATCTTATCCCTTTCTTCATATTTATTGTTAATATTGGACATTGAATTATCAGCCATGGTAACAAATAAATATATATCAAAGTATTTCTCTCTAGATCTTTACTGACACTGTTAAGTGGTAGCACACTCAGAACCAGAGCTCTGATGCCAACTGAAGGTGAGATAATACTTAGAAGGGGGGTTGAATAAGTATGAAAGATTAAGACTTAAAAAATAATCACACAATTATTTTTATCCTGGTTCGTTTAAACAACTACTCCAGTCCACCCTTCCTAGAGTGATTTGCCTTTCTCAACAAGGACTTAATCCACTATTAAATCAAACTGATTACAATAGTAACACCTAAGAACAATTGTTCTTAGTCTTCTCAAGAGCTACTGATTCCAACTGAATCCTCTTAAGGAAATCCTTTACAATCAATGTAAATTAAATACAAGAGTATTAATGCTTCTATAAAGCTTTTATCACAACAGTGATTTTTCTCTTAAGTTTAAGTACAAGAAATTCTAATAAGAATATGAAAGAATGAGAGCTTAGAATAATATGATTTCTTTTCAGCAAATTGTGTAACTGAAGAATGTGGTGGAGTTCTCCTTTTATAGGCAGCTGATCAAAGGATGCTGAGCATTGAAAAGAGAGTCCCAAAAAGGTCTGAGCCTTTTTGTCTTCACATCAAGTGACCTTTCCTTGAAGTAGATAACACAGAAAAATCCTTTTTGTTTGTGTAACTGTGTCTAGCACAAAAGAGGAAAGAGACGTTGATTTACTCCAACGGATATATTCTTGAATATTTCTTCTTCAGTTTTCAGCAAGTTCTTCAGAGTCTGAATGGATCAGAGTCTTCTAATGATATTCAGAACTTTGCTGTATCAGAGTCTTCTGCAGCATGTGTGCTTTCAGCGTGTTGATCATCAGAGCATATTTGACACAGAACTTCAGTACTTGGCAGCGTTAGTACTTTCAGAAACTTCTGTAGAATTATGCTTTGAGAAACTCTTCAAACAATATTCTTCTTTGCTTCAGATGCTTCAGCTTCAGATGCTTCTGACTAGCTTCAGATGCTTCTGACTCAGAATGTTCTGGAGCTTCTTGCTTCAGATCCTTCTGGAGACTACGCTCAGGATCTTCTGTAAAGAGCAATCAGAATCTTCTGTAAGATGCATCTGGCGCTTCAGAGTCAGGAAAACTTCTTGTATACAATACAGATTTGCTTCTAGAGAGTTAATTTCATTTCAATCTGCAGTAAAACTCTCAAACAAATTTTAGAGTATATAATTATTAAATATAAAATTTCCTAACAGTTATCATTAAAACAAAAAGTTATTATTAAGAACCAATCTGTGTTTTAACAATTACCTCTTCAGCGTCATCATCAGATTCAGAATCTGATTCATATCCTGAGGTTCCTTCCTTCTGATCTTCTGTGCTGGCCATCAGTGCAACATTGGCACATTCTTCTTCTGATTCAGAAGATGATTCAGACTCATCTGAGTCATCCCATGTTGCCATCAGAACCTTCTTCTTTTTGTTAAACTTCTTCTTGGGTTTTTATTTTTGAAGTTTGGGGCAATCATTCTTGTAATGCCCAAGTTCTTTGCACTCATAGCATACAACTTCTTTCTTGCCAGATCTTCTGTGCCCAGAAGATTCCTTTCTATTATTAGATCTTCTGAAGTTGTTGAACTTCTTTCCCTTGTGCTTCCAGAGTCTGTTGATCCTTCTGGACAACATGGATAATTCATCTTCTTCAGAAGAAGAAGATTCTTCAGAGCTTTCTTCAATAACCTGCAAAGCTTTAGCAGATTTATTAGATTTTAAGGCAACCGATTTACCTTTTTCTTTCTTCTGAGGTTCATCTTCCTCAAGCTCAATTTCATGGCTCCTCAGTGAGCTGATGAGTTCTTCTAAAGAGATCTTGTTTAGATCTTTAGCCATCTTCAAGGCAATCACCATTGGTCTCCATCTGGTAGGTAGACTTTTGATGATTTTCTTTACATGATCTAATGTAGAGTATCCCTTGTCCAGAACCTTTAACCCAGCTGTGAGGATTTGAAATCTGGAGAACATGGCTTCAACAGATTCAGAGTCTTCCATCTTGAAGGCCTCATACTTCTGGATCAGAGCCAGAGCCTTTGCCTCCTTGACTTGAGAGTTTCCCTCATGAGTCATTTTTAAGGATTCAAACATATCAAAAGCAGTTTCCCTGTTTGTAATTTTTTCATACTCAGTATGAGAAATTGCATTCAATAATATTGTTCTGGCCTTGTGATGATTTCTAAAATCTTTCTTCTGAGAATCTGTCATAGATTTTCTGTCTATCTTCTTGCCATTCCCATCTGTAGGATGAACATATCCATCTATGACTAGATCCCATAGATCAGCATCATATCCAAGGAAAAAACTTTCAATTCTGTCTTTCGAGTAATCAAATTTCTCCCCATCAAACATATGGGGTTTGGTGCTGATTCTGTCCCTTTCTTCATATTTATTGTTAATGTTGGATATTGTATTATCAGCCATTGTAACAAATAAATATATATCAAAGTATTTCTCTCTGGATCTTTACTGTCACTGTTAAGTGGTAGCACACACAGAACCGGAGCTCTGATGCCAACTGAAGGTGAGATAATACTTAGAAGGGGGTTGAATAAGTATGAAAGATTAAAACTTAGAATTAAAACACAATTATTTTTATCCTGGTTTGTTGAACTCAACTACTTTAGTCCAACCTTCCTAGAGTGATTTGCCTTTCTCAAACAAGGACTTAATCCACTATTTAATCAAACAGATTACAATAGTAACACCTAAGAACAACTGTTCTTAGTCTTCTCAAGAGCTACTGATTCCAACTGAATCCTCTTAAGGAAATTCTTTACAATTAATGTAAATCTAATACAAGAGTAAGAATGCTTCTAAAAAGCTTTTATCATAACAATGATATTTCTCTTAAGTTTACGTACAAATAATTCTAAGAATGAATATGAAAGTATGAGAGCTTGAATGTTTTAATTTCTTTTCAGCAAAAATGTCTAACTGAAGAATTTGGTGGAGTCTTCCTTTTATAGGCAGCTGATCCAAGGAGAGCTGAACGTTGAGAAGTGTGTCCCAAAAAGGTCTGAGCCTTTTTGTCTTCACATCAAGTGACCTTTCCTAGAAGAAGAAAACATAGAAAAATCTTTTTTGTCTGTGTTCTTGTGTCTAGCACAAATAAGGAAAGAGACGTTTGATTTACTCCAACGGATATAATCTTTGAATATTTCTTCTTCAGTTTTCAGCAAGTTCATCAGAGTCTGATTGGGTCAGAGTCTTCTAATGATGATCAGAACTTTGTTGTATCAGAGTCTTCTGCAGCATGTGTGCTTTCAGCGTGTTAAATATCAGAGCATATTTGAAACAGAACTTCAGTACTGGCAGCTTTAGTACTTTCAGAATCTTTTGTAGAAACTATGCTTTGAAAAACTCTTCGTACAATATTCTTCTTGCTTCAGATGCTTTTGACTTGCTTCAGATGATTCTGCTTGCTTCATAATCTTCTGGAGCTTCTTGCCTCAGATCCTTCTAGAGGCTACGCTCAGGATCTTCTGTAAGCAGCAATCAGAATCTTCTAATGAGTGCATCTGGCGCTTCAGAGTCTAGTTAATTTCTTGTATTCAATTCTGATTTGCTTCTGGAGTGTTAATTTCTTTACAATCTGCAGTAAAACTCTCAAGCAAATTTTAGAGTATATAATTCTTAAATACAAAATTTCCTAATAGTTATCATCAAAACAAAGAGATATTATTAAGAACCAATATGTGTTCTAACAAATACTTTGACCGATAATAATTCTTAAAAATTCGTCATTGACAAAAAAAAAAGGATAAAATGAATTAAAAAAATAAAAAGGATAAAAATAAATAAAAATGGATAAAAATCGAAAATGAAAATGAAAAAAAGTTTGGTCTCAGATTTATCGTTTTTCATCAATAGTTTGACAGAAAAACAATTTCGAGGTCTCTTCATCGACCAAAACAAGAAGAAAGTAAAGTCGAAATTAAAAAAAAAAGTTGAAAATATAAAGATAGACAAAGTGTAACAAAATAATTACAAAAATAAATGATAAAACATTATAAAAAATAACCAGAGAGTAACAAGATTTAATATATATATATATATATATATATATATATATATATATATATATATATATATATATATATATATATATATATATATATATATATATATATATAGAAACAAAACAGATCAGGGGTGAGAGGAAAAAAAACAAGGGTTCATGAGGTTGGATCATGTGGGTTATAATAAGTCTGTCACCCCCTTGAACAACTCAGCTATAAACAAAAAACCAAATAAAAGAAGATACCAAAAAAACGTGGGCCGAGCCCGCCTTAAAACAACATCTTCTTTATGTTAACACAATTTTTATCATTAGCAACCTCCATCTTTAAAAGCAAAAAAAAAATACGACCATCATCTTAATCATACGAAATTCATAATTCCAAGAAGAGCAATAAATCACCACGAACAGATGAAGATTCCAACGTTCGCCTCAAAATTTCTCGTCTCTGCCTTTCTCACGGTCAGGTATGTACTGTATTGATTTCGTTTTTCTTGGGTTTGTTTTGGTTTTGTGTTTTAAGCCTCTTTTCTTCTATTCTCTCTTCTTCTTCATCTCTATTTTATGTTCTGGTTGAATCATTTGGAGTAAGTATTTGGGTTTGTGATTTTCTGTTGTTGGGACTGATGAAGGTTAATTTGAGATTAAGGTAAGGTTTGGTTTCGTTGGTGGTGAGGTTAAATGGAGGTTTGAAGATGGGAAAGGGTGAGGCTTTTGGGGTTTGTTCGTGGTTTAGAAGGAGGAGTGAGGGCGATGCTTTGGAAAAATGGGGTCTGGAGATTTGAGTTGAACAGTTTTATCGAAGAAGGCCAGATTTATGTGTTTTCATGGTGAGAAGAGTTTGAATAAAAATAGGGAGAAGTTTGGTGAGTGAATAAGCAATGAAGTGGGATTGTGGTTCTGAGATGGAGGTGTTAGGAGGTTTGGAGGGAGAGCCATACGTTTTTTCGTTTCTGAAGGAAGATTTAAGGCGAGTCCTCTTGTTGTTGCGTTGTGAGTTGCTAGTTGTATTTTGTTAGGAGACTGCTTTTCATGTTCGACAGACTCAGTTCGTACAGGGCGAAAAGAAAAAAAACAGTTTTGTCGAAATCATGTTGTTGCTGCGTTTCAATGTACGACCCTTTGTGAAGAGTAGCTACGTGTTAGGGTGAGTGATGCATACTGATGCAATTCTTATTGGGTTTTATTTTTTTTCTGTGTAGTTCTCATATGCAGGTAAATGTTTAGATGGGATTAACAAAATCCACCTTTAATTTTCCCATGTGCCTGATATTTCTTCATTATTATTTCGTTGCAATTATTGATAAAGCAAGAATAAATTGGGCTTTGAGTGTGATTTTCTTAATTTTATGTTGCAGAATGGTTTCGCAGGTGAAGGTTTGTGGTGGCTATATGTGTGGTTATGTGGTACGGGCTTCCGGAGAAACATTATGGTTCTCTTTGTACATATAAAATATAATAATACAAGATGATGGGTCTTGGCTTTTGTAAACCTTTCTTTTGGATTTTCTTGCAATTGTAACAAACCAAATGGGGTTCCAAAAATAGAAAATGATAATAGACCATTATGGATTTGAATCTTTGGGCCTTAAATGTAATCAATTTTATTTTTGGTGTACTATATATGTAAGGGGTCAAAAAAATGCTAATCGCTCACCCTCTCTATTGGGACAATAACTGATATTTCCTAATTTTATCATGAATTCTCCATTGAACAATCTTGTAATAAATTAAAGCCTTGGATTAAGAGTGAATGAATATTAAACTTTCAACGAATAGCTCCACCTTGAACTTTGCTCATAAAACCTTAACAAACGAACATCTTGAACTGACTTAAATCAATGAGGCCAAACTTGAATGTTTTGCAACTTGATTTGACCATATGAACTTGAATTCCATTGAAATTCTGACTGAATCCTGATAACTATCAATGTATCTTGACAATTTGATCCACGTACCAATTGACTTAAATAGGCCCATCAGCCCTAACTAAGTTCACAATCACACCTGCACTTTGACCTTTGTTTATGAAGCAGTACATATCTGACCGGGGTTAGGTCAAACCTAGATGATCTTCAACCAATACTTGACAAACTTGGAATTCAATCTTGCATATCTCGACCATTTAGAAGAAACAACACATTTTTGGATTTTTGAATAATGTTAGTGGGTGAATGTACAGACGAAAACTATATACAAGTAGGACAAATTTAGGGTATGACACTTATCAAGATGAATTTCTTTCTCGTGGTTAACATAATTGTCTCTTGAAAGACTCATAATCTTCATTAGTTTCCTTTTCTTTTTAAAGTATTGTCTCTTATGGATCAAATTGATTTAAAGTGCGAGACCAAATATCTTTATGGATAAGTTAATCATTTTGCGGATCACTTTGTTTATATGAATTACAATCACAATTTTGATTTGATAAAACTTTGAATCCTTCATCTCTCTTAAATTTTATTATTGTTTGATGATTGTAGACATATTTCTTTCTTTGGCACCATTCCTTAAATTTTAGTTTTTGAATTTTTTTAATCTATAAACTATATATAAAGGGGATAAAATAGTTTGAACTAATATGTTTTTCTTCTAAAATTGTCCCTTAACCAACTTCTTAGCTTTTCTATTAAAATTATCTATAAATGAATAACTTCTCAACATTTCAAATAAAAAATTTAAATAATGATAACTTCTCACAATTTATACAATTTTTTTCCTTTTTAATTTATAACTAAATTTATTACACAAATAATTTAAATTAAAAAAAACTATTTATATTTTTAACACAAATTCATTAAAAAAAAAAGGAACAAACGAGGACAAGAGTGCCCACGCTAAAAAAAATGAATAATTTAATCCAAATCAAATATCTCTTGTGATTTCATCTTTAGATTTTTATTATTTTAAATTAAAATGATTTTTGATCCACGTGGTTGTCTTCTTGAATGACCCGTCTGTATAGGATCAGAGACCCGACCCGACAATTTTTCTTCTTCTTCTTTCTTTGTATTCGACTGGTTCAAAAAATAGAAAATAAAAAATCATTGCAAACAGAATGCAAACCCTAATAATTGAAGCTTCTTACCTCTGTAATGTTATCCACAGACTTCACTTTAAAGGGTTTCTTCAATCCTGCAGAAATCTGAACACGGAATCGAATGTGGTTTCTTCAATCTCTTTGTAACGTATTCACATGTTGTTTAGAACTACTCTAATTGCATGCTCAATTGGTCGTGGAATACTGTTAGATAGCCTCGATATCTCAGACAAATCTAAACAAATCGACACGAGGTTAGAAACGGCCTTTTGTTTATGGTGCATACTTATATTTCTTGGCCAAGTAATATGAGTAACATCACTCATGTTATAACTTATTTTTTTGTTTTGTCGTAGCTCATCACAAACGACCGACCAACCTCATGGAATAGCATGCAAAAGCAACACACATCATACTCAATCTCATCCCAAATTGGTGTTGCGTAATCTTCATTTACATGAAAAAACTACAACTTCACATATCATTGAACCATTCCTGCATATCACACAGAGGTTTCCAACTTACACCTGTAATCTTTCTAGCTGAATATAATTACCATATACTTTGATGAGCATACTGTTATGTTAGATGTCTTTCTGAGTTGTAGTTGCTAAGATGTTTGAAGAATCCGGTTTTAACAAATATTCATGGTCTGCATTTATTATTGGAAGCACTAACAGGATTGTTAAAATTGTTTCATGCTTGACACAGCCTAAAGTTTGTAATATATCTTCATTATGATCAGACCTACTCCACGTGCATGCTCAATTGGTCATGGAATTATGTTGGATGGCCTAACTGTTTCAGACAAACCTAAACAAATCGCCACGAGGTTAGAAACTCCCATTTGGTTATTATGCTGCTATTAATTGACCATGCCAGGGAAGATGACTTGTAACACTCATGTTGTTCCTTTTTTTGGTTTGTTATAGCTCATCACAATCAACCAAACGACCTCGTGGAAGACCGCGCAAATTCAACATGCAACAACATCAATCTCAACCCAATTTGGCTTTGCGAATTCATCATTTCCAAGAACCAACTACACCTTCACATTTCATTGAACCAACCTTGCATGTCACACTGAGGTATGCAACTTATAACTTCATTTTAGCAGCTGTATGTAGTTACAATATGGTCTGTTTCAAACACATGATTCCTACATAGTCAGAATGCAATTTCGATAAGCAAATCATGTTATTTTACTTACCTTTCTGATATGAAAACTGAGATATTACAAGAACTCTATGGTTGCTGCCATTGACGATATCCCGACAACCTACATTCTATTGATATATGTTTAACAAATTTTCATGGCTTGCGTTTCATTTTGGATACTCTTCCAGCAATGATACAACTGTTAAAACCCGTTGAGGTCGTCCAAGAAAATCTTTGGGAGTTCCACATCTAGCAATGAATCTAACAAGACGTGTTGCCGAAGTCCATTATGATACGGTTCGTGATACATCTGTCATACAAGCTGGATCCTCATCGTATTATAGGTACATTGAAATTTTTGTAGCTTTTCAAATTTAAACAGTTAATTACAACAACATCTTCAATGCATATGTAATATTGTCTTAACCAAATAGCCAAGGGAATATACAAGGCTCAAACAGATTTCTTCACATGGACCAACAATCTGCCTTGCAAATCGACAATTCTATACCAAAATCCCAACAACTATGTTCTACTTTTACGCCATGTGCAAATGAAGATTTCAATGCCGATACAGAATGTGACTCTGACTTAGATCCTTTTGCAAGTAAGTTATATAAAATTAATGTTCAACCGGTACTTTATATGCCCTTCATGCTAAGCATGATTCCATATTTCTTAGTTCTGAATTCGATTTTCCTACGGCAACTCCACATTACTTTATTCATGTCATTTTAAGTTTTCTTAATACAAATCAAATCGTCATGGCTACTGTTTTTAGTTATCTTCAACTTTTTCATTACTTTCTAATTTTAACGACTTTTTTCCACTTTCTTTTAGATCATCAATCTGACAATGACTTCATTTCTGATTTTGAGGAATGTCATGCACCTTTTTCTATTAATGGGATTTCTCAAACATCGTATGAAGGTTGTTCTTATTCTAAATGCATTTTTACATATTGGCATTAGTTTTCTCATATAACACGTTATATTTTCTTGTAGAATATTACGACATTGGTGATCCATTAATTGAGTGTCTTTATTGTAAAGCCATGATGTGGTATCAAGAGAGAATGAACAAAAGTTCTCATTCAGCCAATCCCAAATTTCATTGTGTCGTGGCAACGGAAAGGTCGAACTGCCATTACTCAAACAACCCCCTCCTTTACTAGCACATCTCCTTTTTGATGGGGATATAGTTAGCAGAAAGTTTCAACAACAGATTCACATTTACAACATGATGTTTGCCTTCACATCACCAGGTGCAAAGTTGGATAACCGTATTAACAATAGGGGTGGACCACCCACTTTACGAATTCAAGGTCAATCATGTCATCGTATTGGAAGTTTGCTTCCACCAGAAGGTCAACCACCTAAATTTGCACAGCTATATATTTTTGACACAGATAATGAGGTCCATAATAGAATGCAGGGTTTGAGGTATAACTATTTGACATGCCTTACTTTCTTACCGTTAATTATACACTTCATGTGTTGCAATTTATTCCTTACATACTACTCTATAATATATTTGACATAATAAAACATTTACAATTACAGGAACACAAAAGATATTGATCCGGTAATTGTACAAAAGTTGTCAGATATGCTCTACGAGCATAACCCTCATGCCAAAAGTTTTCAAATGGCCAAACATTGGTTATTGAGTTCAAATACACAAAACCTGAAATTAAGACTCATTTCTAATAGATCCATAGATGGAAGAGTATATAATCAACCAACTGTTTCTGAGGTTGCTGCTTTGATAGTTGGTGATCTTGATACTGCAGAAATGAGGGATATCATCATGGAAACTAAAGGTGGAGAGTTACAAAGAATTAACGAGCTTCATGCAAGTTACTTGGCGTATCAATATCCTTTAATTTTCCCTTATGGAGAAGATGGTTATAGACCAAACATAGCTCATCGAGACTTAGACATATTCCAAGACAACAAGAGAAATAGACTTACAATTAGAGAGCGGCTAACATTTCGCATTCAAAACAGATCATGTGAGGCTAAAACTTTGATGGCTTCAAGAAGGCTTTTTCAACAATTCTTAGTTGATGGTTACACAATGTTAGAGTCCAAAAGACTTCAATGGATTCGTCAAAATCAACCTAAATTAAGGGTATCGAAATACAACAGTCTTACTGAAGTGGGTGACCAAAGTGAAACACATGATTCTTCAACAGGAAAAAGAGTGGTTTTTCCTTCTACTTATGTTGGTGGAAGGAGGTTTATGGATCAATTGTACTATGATGGAATGGCTATTTGTAGCAAGGTGGGGTTTCCTGATTTATTTGTAACATTCACTTGCAATCCAAATTGGCCTAAAATACAAAGATTGCTTACACCTCTTGGACTAAAACCCCAAGATCGTCCTGATGTAATTTCGAGAATCTTTAAAATCAAGTTTGATCAACTTCTATCAGATTTGGCAAAAAGGGGAGTGCTTGGCAAGGTGCTTGCATGTATGTTTTCTTTTCTCGCAGTAACTTTTCAATTTGTTACACATTATTAGAATTTACTTTTGACTTACCTATTTTTTTGTAGATATGTACACCATTGAGTTTCAAAAGAGAGGGTTGCCACATGCACATATTTTGATATTCTTGCATCCTTCTAACAAATATCCAAGACCCGAAGATATTGACAGGATTATAAGTGCTGAAGTCCCTGATCCTACGAAGGAACCAAAGCTATACAACTTGGTTAAAAATCATATGGTTCATGGACCTTGTGGATTGGAAAATCAAATATCACCTTGCATGAAAGATGGGAAATGTTCAAAGTATTACCCAAAAAAGTTCCAGTCAACAACCATAGTTGATCAAGATGGCTATCCAATTTATAGGAGAAGAGACAATGGACACACAATCGATAAAAATGGAATCATTCATCACAACGGACATGTTGTTCCTCACAACCCAAGTTTATTGTTGAAGTACGAGGCACACATCAACATGGAATGGTGCAACCAAAGTACTTCGATTAAATACTTATTCAAGTATATTAACAAGGGTTCAGATAGAATTTCTGTTGTTATTCATTCTTCTGGTGATATGTCTGATGGTAAGAAGAAGAATGTTGATGAGATCAAGCAATATCTTGATTGTAGATACATTTTCCCGAGTGAGGCATGTTAGAGGATTTTCTCTTATTCTATACATGGTAGGAAACCAGCCGTGGAAAGACTATTTTTCCACATGGAAGGTGAGAATTCTGTTTACTTCAAAGACTTTGAGCAAATTGGTAATGTTCTACTAAAACCAAGTGTTACAGAATCTATGTTTACTGCATGGTTTGAAGCGAACAAAAAATATGATGAAGCTAAATTGTTGACATATAGTGACTTTGTGACAAAATTTGTTTACCAAGAGAAAACTAGGACTTATAAGCCTAGAAAAAGAGGGTATACAATTGGTCGTCTCATTTGGGTTCCTCAAAGCACATGTGAATTATTTTATTTATGTATGATGCTTACTGTTAAGAAAGGACCAACGAGTTATGAGGACATCAAAATGGTCGATGGTTTACAACATAACTCTTTTAGAGAGGCATGTTTTGCAATGGGATTTCTACAAGATGATAGAGAATTTATTGAGGCTTTAAAGGAGGCGCATCAGTGGGGTTCTGGTTTATTTCTAAGAAATTTATTTGTTACTATGTTGCTATCATCATCAATGAATAGACCTGAGCATGTTTGGAGTCAAACATGGCACTACTTAGCTGATGGTATTCTTTACAATAAACGTATCATAACAAGAAATCCAGGTACCCCCAAAATGCATTTCAATTTCTACCATCTATTCACAACTTAATTGTTATATTTACACTGTTTGTTTTATCTATGTTAGGATTAACACTTACCGATGAAGAATTAAAACAACTTACTCTGATTGAAATAGAAGCTCAGTTACAAAAGAACAATAGAAGTCTTAATGATTTCAAGTCAATGCCATATCCAAATGACTTTGTACTTTCTTTTCTTGGAAACCGTCTGATTTACGAAGAAAGGCAATATGATTCAAATGCTCAAAAAATTCTTTTTGATACTTTGTTCTCATCTCTTACAGGTACAATTACATTTGTAAACTATATATTTTTCCAACTTATTTCATGTTTATAACTATAACATTGATAAATACAATACTTATTGTTTATAACTTATATTATTTATAGTTGAAGATCTCTATGCCATTTATTGTAGTCAATGCTTAATAATGCTTTAAATTCTCATTTTTAAACATATTGTCACATGATGTATTTTTACAGATGAGCAGAAACACATTTACTTTGATGTCATGGATGCCGTAGACAAACAAAATGGTGGTGTGTTTTTTTATATGGTTATGGTGGAACAGGTAAAACATTTATGTAGAACACTCTCGCTGCTGCTATTCATTTTAAACATAAAATTGTATTGCCTGTGGCATCAAGTGGAATTGCAAGTCTGTTGTTACCAGGTGGAAGAACAACACATTCTAGGTTTAAGATACTTGTCCCTACTTTGCATTCTTCAATTTGCAACATTGACAAAAATGATGATCTTTCTGAGCTTTTAAAGATAACAGATCTTATTATATGGGATGAGGCTCCGATGGCTAATAGATTTTGCTTTGAGGCTCTTGATAAATCCTTGAGAGACATTATGAGTGAATTTCCACAGGCTACAAATAAATTATTTGGAGGCAAAGTAGTTATTTTTGGTGGTGATTTTAGACAAATTCTTCTCGTTGTTCCAAGAGGTAGTAGATCTGATATTATTCATTCAACTATCAATGCTTCTTATATTTGGGATCAGTGCAAAGTCCTCAAGCTTACAAAAAATATGCGCCTACAAAGTGGGACAACTTCACAACACATTGAAGAAGTTCGTATATTTTCTGAGTGGATTTTAGCTATTGGAGATGGTACCATGGGTGAGGCTAATGATGGTTATGTTGAAATTAATATTCCTGAAGAATTTTTAATTTCAAAATTTTCACATCCTATTAAGGCTATTGTTGATAATACCTATCCCGATCTCATTCATAACTATCATGACCCCAATTTTTTACAAAGTCGTGCTATCTTGGCTTCAACAATTGAAGTTGTCGATGAGATTAATCAGTATATCACAGATCTTCTTCCAGGTACTATACATGTCGTTAAGTTGTCTTCATGCTATTTTCATGCTATTTTCATATATGACTTCATTTTTTAATTGTTTTATCATTTGTCTATTTTTTTTTAGGAGAAGAAAAGGAATACTTTAGTAGTAATTCTATTGATAGATCAACAATAACCGATTTTGATGCATTTGAGCACTTAATTGCTGAATTTCTAAATGCTCTTAAAACTTCTGGATTGTCTAATCATTCTATAAAGTTGAAGATTGGTGCCACAATTATGTTGATAAGAAACTTAGATCAATCCGAAGGTTTATGCAATGGTACAAGGCTCACGGTTACAAGGTTGGCTAATCATGTTATTGAAGCTAGAATCATTTCAGGAAAAAATATAGGTAACATCATTTATATTCCAAGAATTTCTTTGTCCCCGTCTCAGTCACCATGGCCTTTTAAGTTAGTGAAAAGACAATTCCCCATTATTGTTTCCTTCGCTATGACAATTAACAAATCACAAGGTCAATTGTTAGACGTAGTTGGTTTATACCTGCCAAAGGATGTATTTTGTCATGGTCAGTTGTATGTCACAATGTCTTAAAATATTGATTCATGATAAAAATAACAATACCACTGCTACTACCACTAACGTTGTATTCAAATAAGTCTTCCACAATATTTAGTAGGTATAACATTGATACCCTTCTCTGTCATTAAGCTTTCCATTAAAATAAAATGATTGAATTGTTCTCTAATTTTTTTTTAGAGCTGAACATTGTCATACCAACCCTAACAAACACATTATTTTGCAACATAGTACTTCTCTTTTACTATTTATTATTACTTTACTTTTTTGTTGACAACATTACAATTTCATTAAGTTAAATTAGTGGTTTAATATTCAATTTTTTTATTGTTCATTTATTATGATTTCTTTTTAATTGCATTCTCTTTCATTTAACTCTTATACACATATATTTATGAAAATTAGATATATATATATATATATATATATATATATATATATATATATATATATATATATATATATATATATATATATATATATATATATATATATATATATATATATATTTACAAATTTAATTTTACCCGTGCAAAATTTTTTATTATTTTAAATTAAAATGATTTTTATCCACGTGGCTGTCTTCTTGAATGACCCGTCTGTATAGGATCAGAGACCCGACCCGACAATTTTTCTTCTTCTTTCTTCTTATTGGACTGGTTCAAAAAATTGAAAATAAAAAATCATTGCAAACAGAGTGCAAACCCTAATAACTGAAGCTTCTTACCTCTGTAATTTTATCCACAGACTTCACCTTAAAGGGTTTCTTCAATCCTGCAGAAATCTGAACACGGAATCGAATGGGGAATAGAAAAGAACGTCGTCGTGCCGCTCACAGCAACGCTGGTCGCAGAGTCAAACTTGATCTCTTCGCGGAACCCTCCGGTATATGCTCCCTCCTTTACCACTTTATTTTCTTCTCAATTTATGTCATGTTTTTTCTTAATTGTTTAATTTATTGGTTGAATTTTCAGATTGATTTGAACACGGAAACCCTAAATTGGTCCGTTTAAGGAAAATCAACTTGAATTTTTAAGTTTTCACTTTTTTTAGTGATGTTCGCAATTATGATATTTCACCGGAAAAAATGAAAAAAAGATTACAGGATGAATGGTCGAGTACTATTTCATGCGGCTTGTATGTGAAATTGTTAATGTGGTATTACGAGACTTATGGACGCATTTAACTATTATCTCACTTTTTCTTATTAATGATTTCCATGATAGATGAGAATATCACAGTCTTACATAAATGATATTACGCCTGTGTTTGGTTCAGTGATTAAAAAAATTGATTGAGTGAATTGATTTTGTAAAATTGATTGAATGTGTGTTTGGTTCTGTGGCAACGAGAGTTGATTTTGATTGAATTGATTTTGTAGAATTGATCCGGATTAAAAGTGAGTTGGATGAGTTGGATGTAAAGTGATTTATGTTTGAATACATTTATGTGAATTGAAAGTGAGTTGAACAACAAATTTTAGTTTCAACTAGAATCAATTAGGGAGACAAAATCAATTCTACTTTAGAAAAACAAACACTTCAAAATCATTCCAAAATCAATTCTAAATCTCTAGAATTGCTTTTGGTTCTAACAAAAAATACACCAAACATTGATTCTGGTTAAAAGTGAGTTGAACGTAAAGTGATTTATGTGTGGGTAACTTTATGCTAAATTGAGTTGAATAGTAAATTTCAATGTAAAAATAATGTTTAAACTCAAAAGCTACACATTGTAGCTTCAAGTAAATTTAATTCTGGAGTCGGAATCAATTTACTTTAGAAGAATCGAATCTCCCAAAATCATTTCAAAATCAATTCAACTCCTCTAGAATTGCTTTTGGCTATTCCAAAAGCTAAATTAGACATACTCATGCTAACTTTTAAAAGATCTGTGTTTTTAATATATTTATTTGTCTTATTCTGGTGTTGTACCAGATCTCCTGTGTCATGTTTTTACTTTCTACTTTCTAGTTGTCGTCAAATAAAAGGTTAATGAGTTTTTACTTCCAAGGAGAGTCACAGCATATCTCTATTCCATTAGGGTAGTTTATGTCTGTCTTTGAATTGCATGTGTCGGAGAAAGAATTGGTAGAATACTCTGGATTAAATAGACGACTTATGGAGTGGTATTTGATTCATAAATCTATTGTATTTTGTTTTCTCAATCAACTCCATTTTACACAATTCCAGGAGAGTTGGGTGGCTCCACTTTACACGGTGATGCTGGAGGAGATACTGATTCACATCAGCATGATGGGTTACCCAATTCACCCTCTTCTTCAGGTGGGTTCTGTCAGTTTTCCTCAAAAGGACTATATTTAGAGGACATGAATGCTCAACATTAAATTGGTGGAAATATGGAACTATATATACGAGACATATTTTGTTCTGTTGTTTGCCCCAAGAAACTGTTTTCAGACTGTAGGGCTGCTGAGGTCTTGGGAACATTCATTTCAGATGAGGTCGGCTCTGCCACATTGAAATATGAATGACTCCCAATCATTTTCCCTCCTTTTTGGCAGCTTCAAGGGATTTCCGAAATTCAGGCGGTAGAAATTTTTATTGGTTCGTATGTTTCTTTCTTTATTTGCTTAGTGGCTTGCTAACATTTCCTATCTGTTACAGGGACTCAGGTTATACAGGCTACAATGCTTGTTATTCATATTTGTGCATCTTTCAGTTTTCTTTTGTTTCTTTTGCCTTTTGTAACGATCTCGCTTGTAGAGTTATATTATCATTTTGGCTTTCTTTTTAAATATTATTTGCTTTATATGGTTGACATCTTGCCTTCTTTTTTTGTAATTCTGACATGCTAGCTTTTGTCTTCAGGTCAACAATCACAAAATCCCCTCTTGTTACTTGGGCAATATAGTGATGATGAAGTGGATGAGGGATCAAGCAAAGGGCCTAATGATACAGAAGTGCATAGCCATGAAGAGGTATTAGTTATACTTCCCACATATCTTTTCTAAATCAAAAGCTTAATGTTTTCATAGCAGATATGCATCTGATTCTCGTGTTTGTACTTGGCCATGTTGTGATGCTCTCGATCTTAATAATTTCTTTAATTAATTGTGACAAAATTGGTTAGAATGTAGACAACTTGTTCCTACTATAATTTGATGATATTCATGTTTGCCCAGCACCACCTAAAAGTATAGTTGCACAATCATTTTTACAATTAATTGCACTATCTGAAATTTGATATATAGATTATACTCCGGTGCCCCTCATGGGATAGTTAGGATTGGATTGATATTGTTTGCGTAATAGATGTGCACAATACTTAATCTAAATTTGATTAATATTTATGTACTACTTATGACGAACGTTCTATTTTGTCAGGCTAACAGTGTACTCGGTGAAGGATCCAGAGACCTGGATATCAATGCCTCTGTCGATTCTGTTACTCAGAATAATGGACCTCAGGATACAATGCAAAATTCAACCTCGATGGATGTTAAATACAGTGAAAAAAATGGAAGTGATATTGCTCTTGGTAATATGCAAAATGGAATGGTTTCCCAAGATCAAACGAATGCGTTGGAGCATTTTGATGACCGAGATGGAAGAGGTGTCAGTTCAGGATGGAAGATGGTGATGCATGAAGAAAGCCAACTTTATTACTACTGGAATGTTGAAACCGGGGAGACTTCATGGGAAGTGCCCCAGGCTTTGGTTCAAGCTGATCATTTGACTAATGATCCTTTACCTCCTCCTTCTGTCAACAACAAAACTATTAGTGCCACAGTTGGTGTGGATGATTCCAACATGCTTTCAGCTTCGATGCTGAGTACCTCTGCTGCTTTCACAATTGATGGCACTGTGAAATCTTCAGCGACTTCTCATAAAGATTTACATGATCATGGGTCCCAAATGAATGGGTGTAGTGACGAATGTACAAATGAAAATCAGTGTTCTAATGTTCGTGGAGATGATTTGGTAAAAAATGATGGTCTCGTGAGTTTATCTTACGGTGGAGATCATTCAATAGTTTCCAAGTGTAGTGTTGACGAACACCAAGTGGAGATTGATTTTCCTTCCCGTCTTGTCCAACAGGGTGAGAGTTTATTAGAGAAGCTGAAATCACTAAAAAAGTAAGCATGTAGCTTCTGCTGTTTTACATCATTTGTTTAACTATTTATTTGATTTGATGAATGACTTGTTTCTCCCAAATTTAAATAGTTAATTGGCATAATTTACAGGTCAAAGGGAACTTTGCAAGGCCAGGATTTTTTGTCAACTTATATGTTAGAGATTGAGATTAGACTTTCTGATTTTAAGTCACTTGCATCCTATGGATCATCTTTGCTTCCGTTTTGGGTGCACTCTGACAGGAAGATTAAAGTACTTGAAAGTTTAATCGATGATGAATTGTTGCAAACTGATGAATTAGAAGATGGTGAAATTGAGGACAAACATGTACCTGTCACTGGAGAATTGAGTGCGCAACATAATGGTGTAGGCAAGGTCTCTGAAGTAGACCACAACGAAAACAAAGACAGCTTTCTTACTTCTGAAGTTTCTAATGGATATCAGGCTGATGCTTCAGCTGTAGCATTAAAGGACGTGAGTAATAAATTTTCCTGCGATGCTCAGCACATTCCATTGTCTATTTCTACTGATACTCATGTGGAAACAAGTCTAGAAGTTAACACTCAAATTGAAGCAACTATAAATCCTGAAGAATCAACCCACGAACACGTGTATAATGCCGGGGAAGATGTTGATATGGATGTTGACATGGAAGTTGAAGATATGAATTCCTCTGAAAATACAACTGTCATGGATGCGTTCGATGCAAATGATTCTGTTCAAATAGACCAATCATTTCAGTCGAATCCACGTTTCGAATACCATTCTATGTTGCCCAAGGATGCCTTTGTTGTGCCTCCTCCTCCTGATGATGAATGGATCCCTCCACCACCCCCAGATAATGAGCCGATGCCTCCACCACCACCTGGTGATGATCAGATGCCCCCTCTTCCACCTGGTGATCCACTAGCAACTTGCTACCATGTTATCCCATCTTACACAGAGACAGGCCAACCCATTTCGTATGCTCAATATAATCCATCTTATCTTGGCGCTAGCTCTGACTATTATGGCCAGACAGCTGCTGAAGTCCCAACTAGTAATATATATGGACAAATAGCTATGCCACCTGCACAACTCTACTATAGTGCAGTTCCTAACATATATAGTGAAAACTCCCAAGTTATGATCAACCCGACAGATCCTGCTGCTGCTTATTATGAGGCTCAAGATGGTACGTTAATATTGGTACCTGCATATCAGTTTGTAGTTTATGATGTTTCATTTTTTTGCTACTGTGGATATTTTTGTCATAGTCATTGTTTTGTTGTTGTAACAATCTTTCATTTTGTATTTTAGGAGCTGATTTGAATCCCATACCTGATATCAATGTTAGTGATTCTGGTGGTGTTGGTGGGGATGCCAGGATCTCTAGTGATATTCCATCCATATCAACGTCCATCCATAATCCTGCAACTGTTTCAGTTGATGGCAGTGTTTCACTGCCACCAGCTACTACCTCTGAAGCTGGTGCAGACAAGACCACCTCGTCATTAGCTGCTAAAGCACAAACTAAAGGTAAATATTGTGGGCTATTTTGATCTTATTGGCTAGATTATCCTGCTTCGATTTTAGCCAGTGTTGAAGTTGTGGAAGCCCGATCTATCAGTTTTATTGGATATCTAGGGGTTATATAACATGTAGCCATAGATTGTTGGGTAATATGTTTTCTTTTCGGAGCTAAATAAATATTAAGTTACAATTAATTGGGATTATCAGCAGGATTAACGGTTTTGCTTGTCAATATGCCTGTATTTTGTTATCTTATGAATTGTAGTTAGAATTGTTGTCTATAATTTAGTTAGACCTTTTTAAACCTCATCATGTTTTTTAGGAGGCACAGATACCATAAAAATGCCAGGGAACCCTGTTTTATCCTTCAAATAGGTTCAGGATTAAGTCAAGGCGTTAAAAATGTGAAATTAGGAGCCTCCGGTCGTAAAATTTGTGAATTGAGTGTCTATGGGTACAGGACGGAAAGAATAGGACAGCACAGACGCTTGAGTTGCAGGACAATTCTGTCTCGTACACTGCTTGTTAGGTCATAAACAACACTACCAAAATATCAACGATAAGCAGCATATATCAAACCTAAAAAAATGATTATATTTTTTTAGTTAATAAAGATATCAAACGCAAACTATTAAACACAGATTATTGTCCTTTAATGAGTTTGTTCATGGACAAAAAGTTATCCCTCGAATTTGTGGGGGACAAGAATTGGAGTTTTTGTGCTGTCTCTTAGCCGCCTTGTTGTCCAGTACTTCAACTATTTATAAAATCAAACATAGAACAACTATTGTTATCTTGTCAAGTCTCTCAACTTCAAGCAAATCCAACGCACCCTATGTGTTTGTAATTTATTTGTCCTTCCATAAATTTTAAATGTGATGTTAAATACTCTTCACAAATCTACACATAATGTACTGCAGTGAATGGATACTTACTTTCCTCACCTTTTTCTCAGTTGTCCGTAGCAGAAAACGGGCAGTTGCAGTTGGATCTTCGTTGAAGTCTAATAAGAAGGTTTCAAGTTTGGTGGACAAGGTAGGTTTGCTTTTTATAACTTTTTGTCTTCAGATTTTGGTGGTTTTTTATTTTTTTATTTCATACCCTTGATTGTTTACTTATTCGATGTACAATTCTTTTAGTTTCTAATGCTTGACTTTTGAACGTCATTTTTTTACTATTATTACTAGTGGAAGGCAGCTAAAGAGGAGTTGTATGAAGAGGAAGAACCTGAGAGCGAGTTTGAGGCCTTAGAAAGAAAGCGCCAAAGGGAAATAGAGGTTTGCACGAAGATCTACCTTTGTATAATAATGCAAATATCCAATATTTTTTGTTTCTGACGTTTATTTCATTGCAGGAGTGGCGTGCAAAGCAAATTGCAAGTGGAGAGGCCAAAGACAATGCTAATTTTCAACCTTTGGGCGGTGATTGGTATGGGCCTCCAGAGACTCTTAAATTTAACATCCACTAATATTCTTACTTGTAGACAAACAATGAGATATCCCTTGTTTTATGCAGGCGAGAGAAGGTCAGACGCAAAAGGGCAAAAACAGCAAAGGAAGCTGTTGGCAAAGTAGAGGTTGCAATTGACAATAGTAATCAAAAGAAGCCAGATATTATCGAACTTTCCAAGGGTCTTCAATCTAATTGGCAGGTGTGTTTCCTGGGGACTTTTGTACTTTATTAGATTATGAATCGGCTAGGTGCAATTCAAGAGTGTTGATATTTGATGTTCACTCTCGTGTGTTTTGAAATGTGATATCAGTGGATATTGATATTGGATGAGGAATCTTGTTCTTATCGTTTTTTACTTGCCTTTCAGGCTTATTGGGATGAGGCCTCAAAGCAGGTTTATTATGGTAATGTTGTCACGTCAGAGACGACATGGACCCGGCCAACGAGATGAGCAATATGTATGATGCTTAGAATGTTTTGTATCTCTTATTCTGAGTATATTATCTTCTAGGTTTAGATAGTTAAAGGGCTTCTTATATATATTCATTGTGCATGATTTGCTTTTGAATTTTCGGTTGGTTACTGTGCTTTACTTAAGCAGCACCAGGGTGAACATTGTTGTTCACTTGTGCCGGATCAGTTTTTCCCTGCAAACAAAATTAAACGAAGGGAATATGAAGTCATTTGAGTGATTTAGAAAGAGGGGAGATTTTGAAGAAAAGGGAAAAATAAAATGAAAAGAATTGAGTGATTTAGATAGACATTTTGGGGGTTTAATTTTATTCCTAATACAAAAATCTTATAATCAGGTGGAATTCAAAAATTGTATTAGGGAAGGGGTCTGATTTTGAAGTGTTTAGATATTTTTAATAAAAATTAAAAATGTAGTAGTGATAAGTATTCATTTATTGATCTATATAATTTTTTTTTCTAAACTTCTCTCTTGAAACCCTTCCTTCTCTCATCAAGGAATCATTAAACAGAAAATTTGGCCCTTCAAAAAGGTTATCTATACTTAAAATAATTCAAAAATAAATTGAATAATATATATATATATATATATATATATATATATATATATATATATATATATATATATATATATATATATAGATGGCTCTATATGAATTAGCTGTTTTTGATCCCTCTGACCCTTTTGTTGACCCAATGTGGAGATAGGGTATGTTCGTCATACCCTTCATGACATTTAGGAATAATCAATTCGTGAGACCCAATGAGCTTGATTCCGTATTACCACTAGTCCTATTTATAAAAAAAAGTAGTGTTTTAAAAATTGGACCGGTCATCGAGCCGGTGAGGACATTGAGTCATTGGTTTATTGGTCGAACCACTGGGTTACTGGTTGAATAGCATGACTAAATCAGATTAAATCGGATAACTCGATTGAATAGACCTGTCATTATATAGATATAAAATCGGTCGAATCAGATGATTCAGTTTTTAAAAAAAATATAAGTAGTACTTAAATTTTTTGAAAATATCATGATATTCACAAGTTCATAATTTAAATTCAAATTTTAAACAAATGTATTACACATAACAGAATAATACAAAATTATAAAATCTAATTGCAATAGCTTCCCCATCAATGATATCATTCATTGATTATTATGAAATAAGAGGTAACTATTTGTAAGTAAAATATAATTCTTCTAAAAAGAAAATCAAATAAAATTCAATATGTTTATGCTATTTCACTTTCTCTTTCAATAAAATACATGTCTTTTTTTCATTGTTAATATTTTGACATTAAATATAATTAATTATAAATTATAAATAATTAAAATTATTAGCAGTGACAAAATATAAAAAGATAAAATATATAACAATCTAAAAAGTTTAAAATAATAAAGTAACTAATTTGTTACTAATTATTTAGGAAAATGTATTGGCAAAAATAACAAATTGTCAATAAAGTGTGTAATTTGTCACTAACGAAAAACTTTTATGTGAGAATGCTATTTAAGTAATACACTACTAAGTATATTAAAAAAAAAGTTAAAAAATTAAAAAAAAAAACAATTAAATCGTCGGTTTTTCCGATTTTCCCAATTCACACTAGTTTGCACCAGTTCAATGATGTGGCCGATCCGCCAATTGAACCAGACCGACTAGTATCTCAATTTTCGATCTGACCGACCGGTCCGATTCGATTTTTAAAACACTGAAAAAAATATAATTAAAAAGTATACTTAAACAATATATTTGGACAATAACGAATGTACATAAAAATATACATTCATTGTTTAAGTATATTCATATATTGTTCAAATATATTGTTTAAGAAAACTTTTTAAGTACATTCACAATAAGGGTGCCTATTTATGAATGTACATAAAAATATACACTCATTATTTCCTAACATATAAAGAAAACCACACTCCTCCATTTGTAGTAAGTGTTTGATGTTTTCAGTAGTTGGCTTTCACATGTATTATTCCATAAATACACAAACCACACCCCTTATAAACTTATCAAGGCTCTTTAGTCCTGTGGTTTCACAAATTCTTAAATAATCATTCAAGCTATCAATAATGCTCCATATGCCAATTAAAATAATAATGCATTTTTGTACCAATGAAAGATTTGATGTATTAGTTGCATCAACCCTCAGTCACAAAAATTCAACATGTCTATCTAGAACTTCATCAATACGAACGAACACATATTTATGTATTCGGTATGTTCAAAGAAACTGTTCATCTGAGTATATCAGAGCTTTTAAAAAATAATAATTAAATAATTGATCTTGTCCCTTTTCGCGATTTCTCTCTATTTTTCTTCATTGATGCTCGTAACTCCTTCTTGTGATTGTCTTTAGAAGAATAATCTCACAAGTTATTGATCCATGTCATCAATCATATGATTTGTTCTAGGCGCTTGCAAGGTCTAGAAGACGAAAGTCCAACTACGAAGTGACAAGTTACTAAACACGGAACATGTATACTCATTTTCTTTGTGTTGTAGGTAACTTCTCACCAGAACGTCATGCTTGTAAGAGCCTAATTTTAATAATTAATTATTTATATTAATTAATTGATTTGGTTGATTATTACCTTAATTGTGGAATTTATGTATTAATGTATTATGTTATTTTACCCATTTTGAGAGTTTTCGGGAAAATAGATTGGAGGGTATTTTAGACATTAAGTATTTAATGTTAAGTTGGATATTTTGTGAGAAAATGATTTAGTAGATGTTTGGAGAGAAATATAATAGAAAGAGATATAAGTGGATAGAGGAGAGAAAAGAAAAGATAGAAATAGAAAGAAAGGAAAAAGAAGAGAAAGAAAGAGGAAGAAGAGAGAAGAAGAGAAAATAGAGAAAAAACTTGGAATCATCAAGAACAATTTTTAGAGTTCGATTAATCGGGTAAGGGTGTGAAATGTTATTATCTTACCAATGTATATGATTATGTATGTGTGTGTTTAGATTTCTTGGGTGTTTTTCATCTTTTTCCATTTTAGGGCAAAAATGGGTTTAATCGATAGAAACCGATGTTTGAACGATTAGAATCCAGAATTAATGGTGTAGTTTAGTCGAGAAATGTTAGGCTAAGGCTATGGAAATTTGTTGGAATTGAATCGGGAGATTTTATGGAGTTTTGGACATTTTGGACAGTTGAGATTTTGAGTACGCAGACGCTCGCTAGCACCTTCGCTAGGCGAGTAGGGTAGCGAGTTATTCACTAAGCGAGCCAGCAGCGAGCAGTTAGCGAACGATCCCAGAATTGGACAGAACCAAAATAACCCTTGTTCGCTGGAGCGAGTGAGGTAACGAAGGATTCGCTAAGCCTTCGCTAAGCGAGCAGGTAGCGAGCACTTACAGTAGCTCCTAGACTCCCTTCGTGAGCTTGTTAGCTAAGCGAACCAGTAGCGAGTGTTCGCCAAGTACTCGCTAGGCGAGTGAGGTAGCGAACGTGACAACATTCTTATTTCTTGTTGTGTTTCCATCCAATGTTGATTGTTTGGCTTGATTGTGATTGATCTTTCTGAATGTATAGTTGTATGCTGTGGTATGATATGTTGTGGGTAGCCGTATGGCGTGAGTCATAGATTGTGGGATTGATTGTGAAATGTGTCCTCTTGGCGAATATACATTTTTTATATTGATTAAAAGGATATGATTATTGTGAATGCATATTGATTGTATGTGGAGAATGCATGAATATGTATTTGTGAATGAATCTAGTTGATTCTTGTATACTACTTGATGAATGTAGTGATGATGTTGAAAATATGAATACTTTGATGAAATGTGTTGTGTGTGCAATCATGATATAATTCTTGTGTGATAAATTATTTGATAATGCATGAGATTAAGATGCGAGAATGGTATTAAGTGCATTAGTTGTTGA
Source organism: Lathyrus sativus (assembly GCA_963859935.3). Lineage (NCBI taxonomy): Eukaryota > Viridiplantae > Streptophyta > Magnoliopsida > Fabales > Fabaceae > Lathyrus > Lathyrus sativus. Next base: position 22,091 of record CAWUDS030001797.1, on the reverse strand, counting down.
TTGCATACGCATCATTTGTGTCAAGAGGCAATGCTTGCTAGTTTCGTGGAGACTAATGACTTGTCCCAAACCTAGAAGAGCGGGTTTGAAAGCTTATAGGACGGGCTTTTGTTTGTTATCAGTCTAGAGGATGGACCCGATTTAAATATAAAAGCCGAAAAATGATAACAAGTGTTGGTATCACATAACATGAGTTACATTGAGTCACATGGCAGAGGGATAAATGTGGTGTGAATGTATACATATGTGTATGTTTATGTGTAATGATGAGAATTATGGATGTGTGTATGATAAATATGCTTGGTGATTATTCCATATTGGGTTATATTTATATATATATATATTGTGATATATATGATGAGTTATGATGAATTATGGTGAGAATGCGGAATATGTGTATTCTATGCTTGTGTGTGTGTGTGTGTGTCTATATATATATATATATATATATATATATATATATATATATATATATATATATATATATATATATATATATATATATATATATATATATATATATATATATATATATATATATATATATATATATATATATATATATATATATATATATATATATATATATATATATATATATATATATATATATATATTTATATGCATTGATTATTATGATAATATTTCTCACCCTTCTGCTGTTTTATGATGCTCTATGAGGCATTGCAGAGTAGGTATGCATGGAGGTCTTTTGTGAAGTGAGTTTTCATTCTTTTGTTAGTCAGCTCTGATATGTAGCACCGTGTAGTTAGGATATGTATTATTCTTTTGTGATACATTGTACATGTATCTTGTTGTGAAATTTTTATGAAAACATGAATGATATATATATATATATATATATATATATATATATATATATATATATATATATATATATATATATATATATATATATATATATATATATATATATATATATATATATATATATATATATATATATATATATATATATATATATATATATATATATATATATATATATATATATATATATATATATATATATGTTTGATGTTTATAAATGTTTAGATGTTTTCGCTTTTATTCTAAATATCGAAATATGGGCGTAAGGACTAAGTTCCTCTGTCGAATGTTACCCCACTGTTGCATATCCTTATTGAGCAGGTGTTGTATGTTTTAAATTCAAGTATGATGTGGCACACCTCTTTTATACCGTATCTTAATTATACTCTGATGGATTTTAATACATGCCTAAATGCTTTATTTGATTAGTTGGGGGTATAAAAAGGGGGTGTTATAATGCTAACATCTTAAATCAATTCATTGGCTAGACGCATCCCACACCATTCTACACATGTGATGTTATTAACCATCTTCTTTATTTAAAGAGAAAAGCGCACCATTTCAATGGTATTCAAATCCTTTCTCATTCAAATTCTATTTTTACTCTCTTACTTAAACATCGTAGTGCTAAACTTGCATGTCAGTTCCCATTTCCACCACAATGAAAGCTCTAAACCACCGTTGTAACACCCTTCTAAACCCCACGGAAAAATAAGCATTATTAGAGTAAAATTAACATGCATTCACAAAGGGCGTCACACATACACTTCCAATTACTAAAAATCGTCTGTCATGCTCAATAACACTGAAATAAATAATCATACTTTACAAAATTTCCTTTGCATGTAGCAGCAGATTCATTTATATCACAATTTTTCATAAAAGAAATATTTGCGTTTATCACATAAATCAACATCACTCAGGCACTGAGGCCAACAACACAATATACGTCTAAAACGTAACCTAAACGATCCCAGTGTTACATGACCAGAGATCGACTTGACCCAATACAGTTAAATCACTAAACGACTACACCAATAGCGACCTCGCAACTACGAGCAGTACTACTCCTTGATACCTGCACGATGTCATGTAGAACATCATTCCAGCAGAAGGGTGAGAAACATTATCATAATAACAATGCATATAATCATATATAAATGCACAATTACAGAATACATATATTCCACATTTTCTCACCACAACTCATTATAATCATCATATACATCGCAACACGTATATAAACAAAGATGGATAATCACTCAAGCATTTTTCATTATGCACACCTCCATAATTCTCAATCCTAACAACCCACACCCGTATGCACACTTTCATACAACATTCACCTATACTATATGACTCATATAAACTCATCAACTCACAGTTACACATTTACAAACCTCAATTCATCAATTTATGCTCATAAGCATACTTCCATACAATAATCATGTATTCACAATGCTCATTTACACAAGTCATACATATACGCATATTTTCCCCATTCTCACTATACTTTGTCATAACTCATCATATACTTCATAAAGCATATATATATATACACAAACAAATATGGACAATCATCAAACATACCCATAATTCTCATCTTTCCACATAATCAAACACATATGCATACTTTCACACAATCACTCACATCTTCATGCCATAAGACTCAATGCAACTCATGCCATGTGGTACCAACACTTGTTATCATTTTTCGGTTTTTACACTTAAACCGGGTCTACCCTTCTAGACCGATAACAACAAAAGCCCGTTCCCTAAGCTTTCAAACCCACCCTTCTAGGTTTGGGACAAGTCACTAGTCTCCACGAAACTAGCAAACATTGCCTCTTGACTAAATGATGCATATGCAATCAATCAACAAAATGCACTTAAGACCGTTCACTTGTCTTAATCCCATGCATTCGAATAATCCATCACTTTAAGAATTACGACATGATTGCACACACAACATATTCATATTATCACCACATTACCAAGCAATGCACACATATTCTCGATATGTTCCCATGCATTATCCATATACAATCACAAACAATGCACACATATTCACAATGTTCCCATGCATTCAAATTATTGTGCCAAACGACAATAACCCAATCACAAATCATCACACATTCTTATTCATATTAACAATGTATTATATGTAGCCCAAGGCTACATTTCACAAATCAATTCATTATCTAGGATTCATGCCATAAGGCTACCCACAGTATAACATATCACAACAATAATCATCGCCTAGTGCGATAGGGTTAATCATATACGAATCGGAAAACTGACCTCAGATGGAACACACAAGAAAATCACATCCTGTCATGCTCGCCACCTTGCTCGCTAAGCGAGCCCCTAGCGAGTGCTCGCTACCTGTTCGCCCAGCGAACAAGCTCGTGAAGGCAAACAGAAGCCACTGATTTGATTCGCTACCCCACTCGCCACAGCGAATGCCTAGCAAATACTCGCTACCCCCTTCGCTACCAGCGAAGAACACCCAAAACCATTCTGCCCAAGTCTAGGACCGTTCGCTAATGGCTCGCCACAGCGAATTCCCAACGAATGCTCGCGACCTGCTCGCCTAGCGAACATGCTAGCGAGGGTCTGCGAACTCAGAAATGCCCACTGTCCAAAACTCCAAAACTCATCGAAATCCAACCGATTCAATCCCAACTCGTCTCAGTTTTCTTAGCCCAACATCCCTCGACTAAACTCTACCACTTGTCCTCATATTTAACCGTTAAAACTCGGTTTCTACCGATTAAACTCATTTGTGCCCTAGAATGGAAGATGAGGGAAAACAACCACACAAATCCAAACAATCCATACATAATCACATACATTGGTAAGATAACAATATTTCACACCCTTACCTCGATTAATTGGAAGCTAGAAGTCGTTCTTGAGCTTTCCAAGCTTTCCTTTCTTTTTCCTTCTACTTTCTCTTCTTCCTCCACTTTTCTTTCATGTTTTCTATTTTACATTGTCCTCCCACTCTCCCTTAAATACCATTCCCTTCTATGTCTCTCCAATACATTTCTTCTCTCAAAATATTTACCAATTCCTTTTCTCATAAAATATCTCATCTCATCCTTAATTAGAGAATATCTAGTAAGTCCACATTATTCCCCCAAATAGAATAAATCAGTTAAATCCAATAATTCACTTAAATCATACAAACCAATTAACTAGTACCATTAATCAATTATTGAAAATTGGGCTGTTACAACTCTCCCCCACTTTAGGAATTTTCGTCATCGAAAATGTTATCCGACTCGAATAACTCTGGATACGACTATCGCATCCCAATCTCCCAACTACTCCCGCCAAAGGAATCCCTTACCTCGAAGTTGCTTCTCGTTCACCCACCTGAACTTAGCAATGACCCCACAATCAGATTGTCTCTTGCTTGCACACCTTCCTTCTGAATCAGTGTACTTCGCTAACTGAGACACATGAACCCATCATGCAATTTCCACGAGTGACAACGGTAAAATAGTCTAACATGCTATTTTCTCCATGCTTCTGATGTGCCACTCTGATACAGATCAAAACACGTCCCTCTTGGGTCCTTCCGGTTGCCTCTTGCACAATCTCAGATCCAAGTACAACACTCTTGCCGGACACACATCAACTCAAAGGAGCCTTACACCCTTTTACCAAATAAAGCCTCATACGATGTCATTCAAATATTAAAATGATGGCAATTGTCGTATGTAAACTCAATCAACGACGATTAACAATCCCACGATCCACCTTTGTCCAACCACACAAGCTTTCCAAAATCTCGATGAAGAACTCAGATTCTTATTTAACAGAACGATTCATCCTTACTGGTAAGTAACAAGTTACTCTTGTTAATCCATTCGTAACCATCCAAATCGAATCACATACCATCAAATTCTTCGGAAACCCGTCATAAGGTCCATGGGGGTACCATCCCACACCACTTAGAATATTCAACAGTTTCTGATGTCCACACTTCTACCTTCAACAAGTCTAATCAACATATACAACTTCGACCACTTCTCTCTCCATCTATGGTCACCAAGACGATTTCTCAAATTCGGTCATATCCTCACAGTACCTGGACGGATACTCAATTTATCTCAACGTCCTTCTCCCAGAGTGCTTTTATCCAACTTCCACTATTGGAAACACAAACTTCATCACGACACTCATGGTACTATTTCCATCACTCCGAAGAACATCTCTTCGACTATTATCCATTAAATTCAATCAATCTATTAACTCAAATGAATTCCGACTCTCTCGGATCTCATCGGGAATACCAATAGTTAGTCTCAACATACCTAGCTCAACTTCATCATCATCAGTATATACTGGAATTTCCCATTTGATACCTCAGCTACCACGTCGTCTCACCCAAATGGCAATTCAACCAAAACCATATTCCTTCAGAAGTCCCAATTATTTCCTCTACCTCATATTCAATTTTCCCAAATCAAACAAACAACTTAAGCTCTTAAGGTTAGTAATCATTTCAAATCTCAACTAAACAATTGAGGTCTCCAAACTCCGGCACAGACACACAACGACCAATTCCAATTTACTTGCCAGATAATTCCCTTATGTACTTTGAGTTGCCTTAAAGCATAACCAAACTCGCTGATGTTGTACTTAACATATCTCTCAATCATATCAACCAAACATCACGAAACACAATAAATAGTTCTGTCGGATTTGTCTCAAACTAATACACGAGTTGTTGACAGCTCTCCCAGAAACTCTTTAAACTTCTTTCCAGTGGCATATCACTACTCTTTCTCAAACACTGATAAATCAAGTATCCGACGTTCAACATAATCCTCTATACTCTTCAAATATTCAAATATCATCGGTTACACAACTATTAACTCACCCAATTAAGTATGGAAAATCTCATGCCAAACGGACACTCAACCTGTGAGTTATGGCGGAAACACGAACCGCACTTACTGCAACATCCAAACTTATTCCGTCAATAAATAACTTAATTCCATGTCATTACTTCGCCATCACATAAAGCATTGTCATAACTTCCCGCGCTTCGAATCGTGCGCCATTCCGAGTTACGGTTCTCTCATTACGACAAAATACGAAAACAACATTCCCACACTCAAAAGACCATTTACACATCTTCAACTCTTGAAATACTTAGAGGCCTAATCATACCAAGATTGTATTCCACCTCTTACTCCTTTTAATAATCACCAGAAATCACCGTCCACCCTTATATACTCGACCTCATAAACTGTTGTCGTAACTCACACAGACACAAGTCTCAAATTTATTCCATCAATTTAATTCCTTGGCTAACCAATTAGACATATAACATGAAGCTCTCAATATAGGACTAGTTTCCGTAACTAAGTCGATCATAACTCCACTTCACGCCCTGGCTGTGTATCACTACTTTGTCAGGACATCTTCCAGGCAATCACGACTGATCAAAAAACCGCCACTTTCCACTTTCGTTAATACACAAAACTCCCAAGTACTTGGCCTTACTCCAAACCATTCACTGCTCACGCCATCTAAGCTTGCAAGATACATCTATCCCATCCAACACAATCTCAATTACTATCAACAAGAGATTAAGGGTGATCAGTTCCTTAATTTGTTAATAAACAGCCGAAATCATGATGGGGCATAAACCATTTTTACCAAACTATAAGAGAGTTCAACCACACACTGAGCTACAACTCCACACTTGCAGCATCCTGGGGAAGCACAACTTTCTTCCCCACTTGGATCTTTCCCACTCCTGCAGACAAGGTTTAGAACAACAAACGCGTACCAAAAGTGTTATCAAACACATGTCGCATACAAGGGAACAAGCACATTAGACAACTTGGCCGGATGGACCGACCAACTCTAATACCACTAATGTAACACCTTTCTAAACCCCACAGAAAAATAAGCATTATCAGAGTAAAATTAACATGTATTCACAAAGGGCGTCACACATACACTTCCAATTACTAAAAACCGTCTGTCATGCTCAATAACACTGAAATAAATAATCATACTTTACAAAATTTCCTTTGCATGTAGCAGCGGATTCATTTATGTCACAATTTTTCATAAAAGAAATATTTGCGTTTATCACATAAATCAACATCACTCAGACACTGAGGCCAACAACACAATATACGTCTAAAACGTAACCTAAACGATCCCAGTGTTACATGACCAGAGCACGAATCGACCCAATACAGTTAAATCACTAAACATCTACACCAATAGCGACCTCACAACTACGAGTAGTACTACTCCTTAATACCTGCACGATGTCATGTAGGACATCATTCCAGCAGAAGGGTGAGAAACATTATCATAATAACAATGCATATAATAATATATAAATGCACAATTACAGAATACATATATTCCACATTTTCTCACCACAACTCATTATAATCATCATATACATCGCAACACGTATATAAACAAAGATGGATAATCACTCAAGCATTTTTCATTATGCATGATCGGGAAAATAGCAAGTGTACTATTTTTACCGATTGTAGTAATAAGGGAAAAAGTCCCAAGTATCGATCTCGAGGATTGTGTAGTAATTAACAGAAGTTTTAGTATTCAAAGGAACAAAAATTCCTTGGGGGTTGTTTGGTAGCAAAGTATCAAAGCGAGTAAATAATGACTTTTAGATTAATCTAAGAACAATGTTAGGAAAGTGGACAAATTGCGAGTAAAGACCATGGAGGATTATTCTGCGATAATTGTTTTTAACCTTAATACATCAGTTTTCCTTAATTCCTTAATGAAAAACCCTTTGATGAATTTCATGCACACTAATTCCTCAGTGCCCATGAAAAGCATCAAGCAATATCTCTGACATAAAACACGTGCTACGGGATATCCCCATTCCTAAGCAATATCTACCGTAATGTTATTTTGCAAAAGCATTAGGTTGACTTTCCAGACCAAAACCTAATTGTAAATCAAATTCTATTTTCCAATACGAATAAGCACTAAGATCGTTGCAAAATAAAAGATATAAGGTAAATAAAAATAACTCTCATAGAATAATCCAAACAAATGTCAATACATCGCAATTTAGGACCACCCCTAACAAATGGGGTTTTAGCCACTCATGTTCTTAATCAAAACAAATGCACTTAGAAATAAAAGGGAAAAGATCATTACAATTGAAATTGGTTCACTTGGATCATCAATTGCTTCCGCTTTTGATCGATCCTTCGTTCTCTGGAAATCTTCTTCTTCAGTTATGTAAGTTCTATTCCAATCAAAAAGTACCAAGTCTTAGCCAAAAAGCGGCTAATATATCTGTCGCGGTGAAATTTTGATACCAAACTATTAATTAGTTTGAATCGTTAATTCATTTGCAACCGGTCTTTGATTTATCCGAGGGAAATGTTAAAGGAAGGAAAACCTATTATGCATTGTAAACACAACGCGAGGAGAGATCTAAGGTTCGGGGATTGGTTAAACTTAGGGAAGGTGTTAGCATCCTAAATTTCTGTAGTACTCTACAGGAACCTCTTGTTTTATGTTTGTTTATTGCTAAGGTTATCTGTTTTAAGGGTAATGTTAAGGGTTAAAGGTAAAGAGAAAGACCTAAGGGGGTTAGTCCTAAGTATACTCGCCAAGATGTCGCATCTTGTGCCTACATATCCTGACGAGATTGGAATCAGAGTATCTGTAGTTTCCCTAAAGGGTTTGAGGAATTATTGACTATGAGTCAAAGTTCCAAAGGGAAATAAGCGTTCATATGGAAACGCTTACTTGGAGTGCGAAGACTCCTATCTACATTAAAAGTTAAATTGAAAAGGAGGAAGGTATGTCCATGACGGGACGCCTAAAAGGTGAGTACGGGGACTCAAATCCTAAGGTTAGGGTGAGGGTAAAGGCATTGACATGGGGGTCAAACATGTGAACTTTTCCTTCGGAGGGGGATATTGGTAAAATATAGCGGAATAACAAAAATGTAAAAAGATACGTGGATTGCAATATGGTGATGGTTATAGATTGAAAAAAAAGTGATTAAGTGAGACTAGGTGAAATTGTTTTTATTTTGAGAAATTAGATGTTTTAATTATTTTTGAGAAAAAATATTATTAAGTGAAAAATGATGGGCAAGGTTAGGATTAATTAGGTTTTTTTATTATAATTCGGCTTAAGTGAAAAGAGTACTAGATTAATTTATTTTTAAATTGAAAAAAAATATTTTTTGTGATTTTAAAACTTTTAGATAATTTAGAATAAAATTGTAATTTTATAAATACAAAAGAGTATTAGAGTTTTCTTAGTAAAGATTCAACTTAAGTTAAATAGAAAGATAAATATTTTTTAAAACAAACTAAGTGTCTAAATTTTGAATAAAATCCCTTCTTTTTATTTTCAATGGGTAATCATATTTTGAGTTTTTAATTATTATTAAGAAAAAAATAAAATTAAAGCATTAACATTAATCTAAACATTTTTAACATTTTTGATATTATGAGAATAAAATTCGTTTTCAGTTAATTAATTAGTAAATTTCAGATTTTTAGTTAAATTAAATAATTAGTAATTAGTGTGGTGTTAGTAGTTAGTAAGTATTAGTGGTTAGTTTTTTTTTATTATTATATAAAAAATATTACAAAATACAAATAAAGTGAAAAATAAAAAAAAAAACAACTAAAACATAAAGGGGTTGGGCCGGTGGTGATGAACCCATCGGACCCAACCCGGTCCGACCCGGCACGAAAGAAAAAAAGGAATTAGGGTTTGAAAGAAACCCTAAATCCCTGAGCGGCGCCCCCAATTGATCTCGTGATTTCACTTCCCTATCTTCTCCGTCTTCTTTCAATCTCGCAGATCTCCCTCCGTCTTCGAATCTTTGTCCGCGATTTCTCCGATTGCCGTCCTCTCCGTCTACTGCATAATCAAACACACAAAAACATTTAAACGGTTAGCGAACAAAAGCAATCAAGCTGAGATGGATGTGTAAACGTTCGAGGGTTCCGTTTAAGGAGGATGATGCTTCGTGGTGGATTGTCGACGACACGAGGTTTCGAAACGACCGAGGCTTCTCGTGGTGCGGGTGGAATTGACGGGAATGGTGGATGTCGGAAAGAGATAAGTTCTTCTCCTTTCTTCTCCTTTCACAATTTAGTAATTTTCCGCATTTCTATCTCTGCAAAGTGTTGTACTCGAGTCTCTATTAGGGTTTGATGTGACTTTCCCTTTTCACCTCCATTCTGAGTCCTTTTATAGGCTCAAAGTGATTGTTATCAATTGATGGATTATTAATGCGGTTTCCATTTCAATTATGGACATGTTACATTTCTGTTTTGGGAAGGATTAAATTGGTTTGATGATTTACGAATCTCTTGATTGAAAATTGCTCTTATGCCTAATGAAACTTCCTTTTTCGGTTTAACAGGTCGGGTTGAGTTTGGAAAGATAATTGTGTTGCTATTATTACTGCTCCCTGCGCTTATTGTCTTTTAATACGTGGTCTGGTTTTGTTCCAACGAGTGATGGAAGTTCAGGTGCGTGTAGTGATTGGTTTGAGTTTGTTATAACAAGAGTTAAATTTTTAAAGTCTTGTGACAAAGAAACTAGTTGGTTGTTGTAACTGGAAGGAATTGGAGCAATCAAGTCTGCAACAGATGTCTTAGCACCAACTTTAATGTCCCAATTTTTGTAGGTATGACCAGTAAGAAGGTATGGTCCATAAAGAATTGCTTGAAGAGATGCGAATTCAGGTCTTTCATCTTTTATGGCTTCTGTTCGGACAATGAGAGGCAACTTAAGGGTCAACTTGTCATCGGCACTCCATTGTCGTGTGACTGACAAAAACTTCCCTGGAGCTGGCAGAAATAAAGTTCCAGTATTCAATATCGCCTTGGCACCATTGGCAAGAGTCCAAGATGGTAGGAGAAAGTTCAATGTTGACGAAGTCACGTTTTTCTCATTAGGAGAGAAGGTAAAAGAGACTCGTAGGTAAGGGTCTGACGAAGCAGCAAGAGCAACTGTCTGTGTGAGCAAAACGTTCCCAGATTTCCAATTAAATGAACTTGATATATACTGAATGATGTATAGACTAGGATTATTCCCATCCTCTTCAAAATAAATAGAATCTCCAAGCTTAGAGAACGATTCAATTCCTGTTCCGTAGCAGCACCAGAAAGAATTAAATGGTTTTCCCCAACCATGGTAAGATTTAGCTTTGGATTGCCCACGACCTAGAGGAAGCATATAAATCATCACCCCGGGATCTGTTCCTCTTTGAACACTGAGCACACCATTCGTTAAGGCGCGCTCATAATAATCTGCATAAGAGACTTCTTTGGTCCATTTGAACAGGTGGCGCGAAACCTTCAACATATTATAAGTTGTGCACGATTCTTCACTCTCTGTTGTCAGGGCATTTGCCATTCTTTTTGGGTCACTCCAGAACTCACTGACTGATGTCCCTCTAGTTGCATAACTATGTGAAGAGTTTACAATGCTCATAAAGAATGACCCAATATCCTTATAAATTGGATCACCTGTGACTTCGTACCTCCAACAATAATTGTGAAGAGTTTACCGCATTTGAGCTCCAACAATAATTGGGATATGCGTATCCAACTATGTCATCTGCCTCTACTGTATCTGAGCCTTTTTATATTTAGTGTTGGACCAAATAACTGCGGCTTTCTGTTTACTGATAAAATCGTTATTTGTTGCAGGAGCAGCGATTTTTGAGTGTCTTATTTTCAAGAATGAAAACTGCCGGTTTGCTAAACTCAATGCTTGTTGTGATTACACTGCCATTTTATTTCCATCTTCAATTTGACTTTTTTATTCATGTTATGGTTGTGACTTCTACTTTATTTTGACAGCAGATCGGGGACTAGAGACGTTGTTGTTGATATATCAACGTCTCCCTCAAGTTTCAAGAGCTTCCAAACATGAGAAAAGATCCACGAAGAGTGTATGGCATGTAATCAACATAGACCGAAGTTTGCGCGAGACTAGTCATGTGCATAGCAGTAGCCCTATACGAACCGTGTTGTTGATATGTCACAGAAACGGCTTCTGCCAATATTCGCGATCCTTCACAGCCAGTTGAGGGTGTGTCGAAGTAGCGTCAACGACATAATAAAGTAGATGAATAAGATGCTAGAGGTAGTACCGATTCTAATCCTCCACACATCAGAAAGAGTATGGTAAAAGCATATGTGGATGGTACTAGAAGAGAAATTCTGACGTTACCGTTGGATTACCTTTTGTGTATGATTTGTTAGTTGTCAATTTTATTCTCACGCCATTACATTTTGTGCTTTTATTTCATGTTGTAGGCAACATGTCGTTGCGAGGGTCAGTTCTGGATGACGACAACGATCGTTGCACACCCAATTCCTCGTCAGTTTAGTGGTGCTCCTATCTTGGTGACACAGCTCTTTTCACACCATCTTCTCCGTAGTGACACCAGTCGCCTATCCTTTCGAAGATAAATGTAATCGAGGCCATCGTCAAGTTCAATGTCCTGTTAGTGAAGCATGAAGACTAAATCAGATCCCTTTGTATCTTGAACTTATTTTTCTAATGCCAGCCCTTTATGAGATTCCATAGTCTGTATATTTATTTTCTTTGGCTGTTCTGTATCATGAATTCTGGGGCAAATGCAGGTGTGAACTTTGATATGATAGAGCACCTTTTGTAATGCTTCATAACTTGCACTCATTTTCCTTGTATTTTGAACCAATGATGGTTTTACAATACTCTATTGAATTAAGATAATGAATAACATCACTCTGATCTTCACGTTCGGACGTGGCGGTGAACTGGTCGTGAACTAGTAGCGCCTAAAACGGCTTCTAAAAACTCGAACCTTCCTTTTATATATGAGAAGACCAATCACTAGTTTTTTTACTTATTATTATCATTATTATTTTTTTGTCTTGCATATCACAAAGATAGATCTTAAAACTGGTACAGTAAAGACTCCAAACGGCTTTTTTGACCGGCTTTGAATTCTTATGTAAACCATGACTCTAATGCTTAATCATGCCAACAACAAGAAACCTTTAACAACTACGTATTGTAACCCCATTTGGATTCCCATAAAAATTCTCTGGTCTTGCATATGGAACTCAAATTTACACTTGAAGTTAAAACTCCCAAGTTCTCTTGGACTTTGCATGGAACATGATTCTCGATTTTTTATTTAAAGATTAATTGTCCAAACTTGGTTTTACTATCCCAACTCAAAATGGTTCGAACTCAAATTGAGATCCTCCACTTGATCACTAACAATCCCTCTTACAAGGAAAAAACCGTGTCCATGTCCAGATAGATCCTTTGAAATTGAATATACCATTTGTAAGGTAATACTCCAACAAAATTCCAACCAAACCTCGAATGAACACCCCTGAGACAAAAGGGCAAGAAAAACTTATTCTTCCTTGGAGAAGCCCAAGGTATTCATGGCTTTTTGGGACTTCCAGCAGTGAACCTATCTTCACAAAATAAAACAAACAAACGAGTTAAAGTGGTTAGCTATGCATGCTTGAACTTGGATGACATGCAATAAAATTTCACAAGGAGGTAGGATCTTAGGGTCAAAAATTAGGGTGCGACAATATCTAAATTCAAATTACATCACAAAATGTCTAAAATGCCCTTCGAAATAGGTCTGATAGCACAAAAATCGGAAAAACGACAAATTCGCTATCAGTGGCCCTAATACGGGTCGTGTCATGGGACACGGGTGGCCGTGTTAGGCTGCTGCATCAAGAGACGCATTTTTCATCTTCAGGGGCTGTAACACGGGCCGTGTTGTGTGCCACGGGAACCCGTGTTGCTCTTCTGTTTTCCATTTTCCTCTTCTCCTTTTTGGCCGTGTCTCCCAACCGTGTCCTTCCTGACACGGGCCGTGTTGTGCAACACGGGCACCCGTGTCAGGCCTCTGATTTCCACTTTTTCGGCTCTTCAAAGTCTTCGAAACTGCACTGATATCGGGTCACCATATCCTGCCAAAAACACACTAAAAACAACCAAATCAAACGCACCAGCGACAAAAGTGATATAAGCCTCAAAATACAACTCACACAAAGATGACCGAAAATAGCTATGACCACATAAACAAAAGATTCGGAAACGGATAAAACAATGCAAAATAAACGACAAACACCGTTTGAAAAACACCAGCAAAATCCACCGATCAAACTCCCCCGAACTTGAACTTTTGCTTGACCTCAAGCAAAAAGCTCGCCAAACAGAACTTAATATATCTTTTCGCACAACTGAACCGTCGATAGAACTGCGGGTTACGGTAATGATACTCAAACGTGAGTTTCTCGTTCCAAGTCCCACGAGGATTAATCTCGGCTTACTCCGTCAAAATGGGTAACACACAAACACTAGACCGCGATAAAACCACGGACCTCAATCCCCCTATTGGTAACCTCTCCGACTATGCTTTGTACTTAAGTCTTTTTTTCGATTTTCATCCCTTTCATTCGGACAATCACTCTAAAGGCTTTTATGATTTTTCCTCGCATGCACAAGATTGATCAACAATTTTTTCTTTTTCTGGCACTGTTATTTTTATATATTTTTGGAATGGCTTTCAGATTCGACCGCCGTTGGGCTGAATAACCGGGTGAGAGTTACCCAACTTAGAAGGATTGGTCGTCTAATTGCCTTTATTTCAACTTTTTTTTCTCTCTGTGCCTTTTCTCAATATTTTCTTTTTTTCTGATCAACCTCGCACACATGATTCTTATAAATTAAGCCCGACTGCCAAGATAAACTACTAGGGGGTACTTCTCAGATCAAAGTACTATGGTACAAATCTACACGTCGGACTCGTTCCTTATTCGGGAAACTCAGGGTGTTCGCGTTTTACCTACCTCTCCAGAATATTCCAATTTCCTCCTCACGGTTCTTTTTACCAAGCCCTCTATATACTTTCTCAACACCTCACTCACGGAACCCTTTCAACACACATCTCTACAGAAACAATTTTTTTTTTATCAACTCGAATTTGGGGGGTTTTCACTAAGGGACATCAATTATGCTTTCAAACTGACAACAACACACACACAAAACAAAATAAAATGACTGACATAAAAAAAACAAAAACACACAAATAAATACCCCCACACTTGAATTCAACAGTGTCCCCACTGTTGAAGCACTAGTAGAAGGGGGACTCACAAAGTTCATGGTTGAGGAGGTCGGTCCCGCAACATCATCTTCCGCATCCATTCTTGCATTTCGCCTATCATCATTCCTTGGCGGATTTGCTCGTTACCTCGCCTCGTTTGTTCCTCTCCTTGCCTTGTCTGTTCGCTCCGGAGGTAACATACCTCATTCTCCATCAAATCCCACTCTTTCTGTGACAAGCTCCAAGAGCCGGAGCCGGACTCCTGATGGGGAGAGACTCGAGTAGTCGGTATAGGGGCTTCTTCCGCCTGATCTCCTTCCTCATTAAAAAAACCTGTACCTGTACCATCATAGAATTGGTCGTCTTCGTCCTGCATTATATTCTCATACAACCAGTTATTCACATTTTGAATACTAATAAAGTCAGGTGCAGGTAAAGCTAGGAGATGACTGTTTTGGCTTACCAAGGAGTAGTAATTATCAAAGACTTGAATCATACCTTGGGCGGTGAGGGTGGCTAGGTCTATCTTTGTCTTACCTGCGACCGTGGGTTCCTCCATCAGGAGAGGACCGTGACTAAAGTGATTGGCGATTTGAGTTATCATCCCGCCGACATTTATTTCGCTTGAAGGCGCGTTCGCAACCCGCTTCAGATGGTCAGCTGCAAAGGCATCTATATTGATCAGCTCTTGATTCGCCATGCCATACAATAAGTACAGCTCCCTCTGAATCGCCACTCCCGTGCTGTCACCCCTGCCAAAAAGTGTGTATGCCAGCCCTTTTTGTGCATACCTGAAACACGGGTTATGAATACAAGAGGCTTTTTCTGCTTTCGCGACATAATCAGTTTTACCTGTAATGGCCTTCCAAAAGTCACCTGCACTGAAATTACCCGGAGGCGCTCCGGGTCCTAAACTGGGGAGCTTCAGAATATCTCCCAATTCCGCTACCGTCAGACTATGATCAGTATCGAACATACGAAATTTCAGCGTACATAGTATTCCTCTTCCGTACCTGTCCATCGATGCTTGAGCTGAAATTCTAAAGTACTCAGAAATTCAAGAGTTATGCGCTCATAAGTTGGTGCTTCGAATTGCATAAATTCCAACATACCGAGAATGTGAAACATTCTATGTACTTCTATTCTCAGCCCTAAATTATCAAGCGTATTGTTGCAGATATACCTGGTCGGAATAATCTTACGTTTTACCATGCTTGAATACTTCCTCTGGTGTGCTGGCTCTTCAAACAGTATGTTATGAGGATTCACCATTCGGTGTGCTCTTTTTCTAGGGCGCGAAGTTTCGGCCACAACTTTATCGGTGTCTCTACGAGGCAGCATGCTTTATCCTGCAAAACAACAAAAAAAACACAGAAAATTTGAAGTTACCGTTAGAGAAAAACGTCACCGTAGAATTAACCACAAGGATGAGGGGAATGTTTTTTGTGAAGAGAGGAAGTGCTTTTGATGAGTGGGTGTTGTAGAAATTGAAGCTTTTGCGGAGAGGATGCAATGGGGTTTTAGGTTTTGTGAGGGGAAAAAAGGTAGGAGATGAATGTGATAAGGTAAAATGAGGTAAATGATGGGTTATAAGAGATAAGTGGGATGTAAAGAGGTGGGCCCCACACGGGTAAAAATAAATTTTTCACTGCGCGCCTTACAACACGGGCCGTGTCACACAACACGGGCACCCGTGTTGCTCCCCCTGTAGCTTAATTGCTTGCAATTCAACTGATCTCTATGACACGGGCCGTGTCACACGACACGGGCACCCGTCTCACGCCACTGAATTCACACATTTTGGCCCAGTTTTTCTTTCAGCCTGACACGGCCCGTGTTGTGCAACACGGCCACCCGTGTCAGGGTACTGATTTTTCAAATTTTTCGCCCTCTTCTGGTTTCCGGCAACCTTCTTTCACCGATGAACTGCGAGTCAACCAAAACCTGTCAAAACAAGAAATAAAATGAAAACGTTAGTATAAAATGCATGGGTTGCCTCCCACGAAGCGCTTCGTTTTACGTCGCATGGCTCGACAGTCCTTCATCTTATCCTGTGAGATGAACGACATCATTTCGATCCTTCTGCTGCCCCTCGTAGTAAGGTTTCAATCGCTGACTGTTGACTTTAAAAATGTCTCTGTTTGCTTGATTTTTCAGCTCTATTGCTCCGTGCGGAAACACCTCATGTATGATAAACGGTCCTGACCATTTTGATTTAAGCTTTCCCAGAAAGAGTTTCAGCCGGGAGTTGTACAACAGCACTAACTGTCCTTCCCAAAATTCCTTCTTCTGAATTCTTCGATCATGCCATTTCTTTGTTTGATCTTTGTAAATTTTGGCATTCTCATACGCCCGATTCCAGAATTCCTCTAGCTCATGGAGTTGGAGAGTTCTAGACTCTCCTGCTTTGGTGAGGTCTAGGTTGAGGACTTTTGATGCCCATAACGCCTTGTGTTCCAACTCTAGAGGCATATGGCAAGCTTTACCATAGACTATTTGGTAAGGGGACATACCGATGGGTGTTTTGTACGCAGTGCGGTACGCCCAAAGAGCATCATCCAGCTTTACTGCCCAATCCTTACGGGAGGCACGCACTGTCTTCTCTAGTATTTACTTGAGTTGTCTATTCGACACCTCAACTTGCCCACTGGTTTGAGGATGGTAAGGGATGGCTATTTTGTGCTTCACATTATACTTAAGGAGTACCCTTTCCATGAGATGATTCAGGAAGTGAGTTCCTTCATCACTTATAAGAGCCCTCGGTACTCCAAACCGAGAAAATATGTTCTCCTTCAGGAACCTGACCACTACCTTCACATCATTAGTTGGTAGTGCTACTGCTTCTACCCACTTTGAAACATATTCAACTGCCACAAGTATATAGTTTTTTCCAAAGGATGGTGGGAATGGCCCCATAAAGTCAATCCCCCAAACATCAAACAATTCTACTTCCAACATGGAATTTTGCGGCATCTGGTTTCTTTTGGAGATATTTCCAGTCCGTTGACATCTGTCGCATTCCTTCACTACTTCCTGGGCATCCTTGAACAAAGACGGCCAATATAACCCCGATTGGAGGACTTTGGCCGCGGTGTGGTCACCACTGAAATGCTCTCCATAATATGAGTTATGACATGCTTCGAGCACCTTCCTCTGCTCATTTTCAGGAACACATCTTCCGACCAGTCCATCCACCCCTCTTTTGTAAAGAAACAGATCATCCCATAAGTAAAACCTGCAGTCATGAACAAACTTTTTTTCTTGTTAGAATCAAAGTCGTCAGGTATTATACCCCCGACCAAATAATTTGCGTAATCAACAAACCACGAAACACCATTAATAACTAGGATGTGTTCATCAACAAACTCATCCTTTATCGGGCGCTTGTCCTTGTTTTCTTCAATCGGAGACATCCGCAAGAGGTGATCAACTACAGTGCTTTCACACCCTCTCTTATCACGAATCTCCACATCGAATTCTTGGAGAAGTAGGATCCATCTCAGGAGCCTGGGCTTTGATTCCTGCTTAGCAAAAAGATATTTTAAGGCAGCATGGTCAGTATAAACAATCACTTTGGAACCCAACAGATATTGCCTAAATTTGTCAAAGGCGTACACCACAGCTAACAACTCCTTCTCGGTAGTTGCGTAATTCATCTGTGCAGGGTTCAAAACGTGACTAGCATAGTAAATAACATGCAACAACTTCTCTCTGCTGCCCCAACACAGCCCCCATGGTGATGTCACTGGCATCACACATGATCTCAAACGGTAGAGACCAATCAGGGGCAATCACAATCGGTGCTGACACTAACTTATTTTTCAGGTTTTCGAACGCGTCAGCACACTCCTCATTGAACACAAACGCTTTGTCCTTGACTAACAAGGAAGTCGATGGTTTAGCTATCTTGGAGAAATCTCTTATAAACCTACGGTAGAAACCCGCGTGGCCTAAGAAACTTCGAATACCTTTCTCGTTCACAGGTGGTGGTAACTTAGATATCACCTCCACTTTTGCTTGATCGACTTCGATCCCCTTGTGTGAGATTTTGTGACCAAGGACAATGCCCTCTCGTACCATAAAATGGCATTTCTCCCGATTTAGGATCAAGTTACTTTCCTGACATCTCTTCAAAACAAGTGAAAGGTTAGTTAAACAATCATCAAACGATGAACCAAAAACAGAAAAGTCATCCATGAAGACTTCTATATGCTTCTCAAGCATATCAGCAAAAATAGAAGTCATGCATCTTTGAAATGTCGCTGGGGCATTACATAACCCGAATGACATCCTTCTGTAAGAAAAAATCCCATACGGGCATGTGAAAGCCGTCTTCTCTTGATCCTCTGACATAACCGCAATTTGGTTGTAACCGGAGTACCCATCCAGAAAACAATAGTAGTCATGCCCAGCTAATCTCTCTAACATCTGGTCAATGAATGGCAACGGAAAGTGATCTTTTCTCGTGGCTAAATTAAGTCTCCTATAATCAATACACACCCTCCAACCAGTGACTGTACGTGTAGGAATCAATTCATTCTTTTCATTGGTCACCACAGTTGTACCTCCTTTCTTGGGCACCACGTGCACAAGGCTCACCCATGAATTGTCTGATATAGGATAGATAAGTCCCGCATCCAACAACTTCACGACTTCCTTTCTTACTACCTCTTTCATAACGGGGTTTAGTCTCCTTTGGGGATGCACGACCGGTTTGTGATCTTCTTCCATAAGAATTTTGTGCAAACTATATGACTTATACCCTTGAGGTCTTCGATTTTCCACCTGATAACACTCTTAAATCTTTTTAAAACTCCAATCAACTTTCCTATTGGACACTTTTCAAACTAGAGCTAATAATGGCGGGACATTTTTCTTCAGTGTCGAGAAATACATATTTGAGATTCTCAGGCAGTTGTTTCAATTCTGAACCTTTAGGCTTTTCTTCATTTCCTTCCAACTCTATAGGTTGCCTTAAGTCTTCCCATCGGCGTGGTCGGGATCCTCTTTGAAATTGTTGAGTCTCCAACATTTCAACCACTTCCATGTCATTCTCATCCACTTCTTTATCTTCTTTAAAAATTGACATGCTTAACACTCTCTCAAGGGGCAGTTGGGTCACACTCTCTAAATGTTCACTCTATACAACTTGTTCTAGCACTTGTATGTTGCTACTCGTGCCAAAATCCTGTTTATGCTTCATGGTATTCCGAACATCAATTTTTAACTCCTCGTCATAAACCTTCAAGGTAAGGGTACCACCTTTCATATCTATCATGACTCTCCCGGTTTCCAAGAATAGCCGACCCAAAATTAAAGGAATTTCTTCATCTTCCGGCATCTCAAGTATCACAAAATCAACCGGAAACACAAATTTATCTACCTTAACCAGAACATCTTGAGCCACTCCATAAGGCCGCTTAACCGAATGATCCGCAAATTGGAGAGTCACCCGAGTGTCTTGAACAACACCAATACCCAACTTTTTGTAAATGAACAGTGGCATGAGACTAATACTTGCTCCCAAATCGATTAAAGCTCTCTTAAATGACCTATCACCAATAGTGCATGGAATAGTAACAGCTCCACTGTCTTTCTTCTTCACCGGAATCTTCAGACCCTGCAAAATAGCACTACAAGTTTCAGTTAGAATAACAGGTTCAGACTCACTAGTCCGCTTCTTAGCGATGATGTCCTTCATGAATTTAGCATAGGTGGGCATTTGTTCTAGTGCCTCCAACAACAGAATGTTCAGCTCTAACTTTTTAAACAATTCAAGAAACTTCTCGAAATTCTTCTCTTGCTGTCCCTTCTTTTTATTTCTTGATGGATAAGGTAGCTTGATCACCGGTTTCGGTTCTACAACTTTTTCTTTAGCTACCGGTGCTGGTGTTGCCATTTCTTCTTCAACCACGTCATTTTCTTTTATTTCCAGTTCCACTTCAATCATATGATCATTTAGCTCAGTTTCCTCTTCCTCCACTTCCTTGGACTTTCCACTTCTTGTTACTACCCCGCCTTAACTTGGTGGTGATCTTTCGGATTTGGTACTGTAGAACTTGGAAGTGTACTCGGCACTTGCAAACTCGCTAGTTGTTGAGCAATTTGACTCATCTGTACTTCCAGATTTTTAATGGATGCACCAGTATTCCTTAAGTTGCTCCTTGTCTCTTCTTGAAATTGAGAACTTTGGGCAGCCATTTTCTCAATGGCGATCTCCCAATCAACTTTCCTAGGAGCTTGTTGTTGCGGCTAGCTGATATTGAGGTTGGTACGGTGGCTGTTGGTATTGTTGCTGCTGAGGTTGATACGGTTGTTGGCCTTGAACCGATTTTTGTACATTTCCTTGCTGATCTTTCCATGAAAAATTAAGGTGATTTTTCCAACCCGGATTATATGTGTTGGCATAAGGATTGTTCTGCCTCAACATATTAATCTGTTCCACCTGTTCTTGAGTTGCTACACAATGCACGGTAAAGTGCGGTCCACCGCATATTTCACAAGGTGGTGCTTGAACTGGTTCGACTTGGGCCACAGTCTGAGTTCCAATATTCATCTTTTTTAACCTTCTCTCTACCTCGGCGGTAATTTGGTCCTCCATTTTAACGACCTGCTCAGCCAGCTTCAAATCAATCTTACCCTCCGGTTGGTTCACAGTATGATCATACAACTCAAGATGCTCGTTGGCTGCAATTGCTTCTATGATCCTTTTGATACCAGTGGCTGTTGAGAAGTTGGTTGAGCCACCGACCGCTGTGTCAATAAGCTGTTTTGTTTTGAGTCGTAATCCATTCATAAAATTCTGCATCTGCTCGGTGGTGTCCATGTTATGAGTAGGACATGTCGTCAGACACCTCTTAAACCGCTTATATGCATCCCCTAAAGATTCTCCTTCTTTTTGCTTGAAGTTGACAAATATCTTTTTCGGATAAACACTGAAGCAGGGAAATACTCATTAAGGAACGCAGTTTCCATCTCTTGCCATGTTGTGATACTCCCAGCTGGAAGTGAGTAAAACCATTCTTCCGCATCATGAGTGAGTGTGAGCGGGAACATAACCAATCTCTTGGCCTCTTCAGAATGACCTTCTATCTTCAAAGATGTGGTAGTCGTAAGG
>CAWUDS030001796.1:0-45450 GCA_963859935.3 Lathyrus sativus | reverse complement strand
TTTAAATTTAAATATAAAGATAATTTGCTTTATGTTCATGAAGTTAGAGAGAGACCTTCAGACGCTTCAAGTTGTGACAATTAGAGAACTATATAAGTGTTTATATGTCTTAAAATATAAAAAAAACACGGTGAATAAAACTGTTCTGGATTGGGCCGAGGTTTAGCACACAATCAGTGGGCCCAAACCCCATTGGGATTGGGCCCAGTAAGGCAACACCAACGAACGAGGACCGCAAAACAGCTCCTTCCAAGCAGGCTAGAGGTCCTCTGCTGTCGGGCAGGATCCTCGCTCTCGGTCAGTCCACCCTTTCCTCACCACCGTCGGTCAGGACCATCGCTTCCGACCAGACGACCATCCTTGCCCGGGGGAACCCTCAATGCTCCCCCATGTTCTATACGTGCCCCTCACGCAGGGACACGTCACGAGGTAACGACCCACTTCCGGAAGTTCCGGTCTTCCTCCTCCCAGATAGTGTGGAGCAGTTACATTAGGGCGTGGACCCCGTGTTGGTCCTCACGATGCCACATCAGCCCTAGCAATTGCCATCATTGGGCCTGGCAGCCCAACCCAGTGTTATACAACAGTTGGCCCCACGCTGGGGGGCTCAATATAAATACCCTCTTCACTAGAGGGTCAAGTAACTCTCTTCTTACCCTTTTTCTGTATTTGCTTTCGCTCCGTCCAGAACCTTACTTTGGCATCGGAGTGTCTTGCAGGTACACCCCTCATCTCCTCTTCAACGCCGGTGAACAGGTAGTAGTCCAGCAGAGTGTGGCTAGTCAGTGATCTCCTTCTGATCAAGTCAGATCAGTGGCACCGTCTGTGGGAACATAAACTTCCTCGTTCCTCCGAGCAGAGAACCAAAAGCTTCCTCAATATTTCCCGATCATGTCTAGCCCACACCACGATGGTACCGTTCACGACCTAATCCACTCTCCCCGCCATGAATGGTAGCAAGCAAATGGGGACAAACCCAACCCCCAGAGACCGACGCGAGGGACGGCCAGACTGCCTCCCCCTCGTCCGATGAAGCCACTCGCCAAACTATTCCTCGGGCGGGGAGCCCGGCTACCTTCCAGCCCATCCCCGTCCCGCCCGGAAGCGGGTCCAACGGTGGCCGCCCTCTTCGCGGCCATCAATCAAACAAATCAACTGTTGTTTCAACAGAACAAGCGTATTGGCGCACTCGAGCAAGAAGCCCCATTAAGGTCCCCTCCGCGGGAAGACCAAGACGGAAACTCGAGGAGCCCCTCCCCTCGTCCCAGAAATCGTCGACCTCGGCTCGAAAGGCCCTAACCCGTGGCCGTGAGGGAGCGAACTAGGTCACCCAGGAGAGAAAGACGAGTCCGGACGACCAGGGTAGATCCCCCTGCCAGGCCACCGCGAGTCGAACCCCTGGTCAGGCAACCGAGGGTACGAAATTAAGCTCCTCCGCCACAAGGGCCATCACCTCCTCAGTCCTCGATTCTTAGCGACGAGGATGACTATCAGACTCCCCTGTCTCGAGAGATCATGGCGGCCCTCATCCCCCACGGGATGGAGAAACCCCCAATACTCTCAACGTATGACGGTACCTTCCGACCCGAACGACCACCTAGAGGACATCGAGGCCATGCTCGATTACCGCAATGCCCGAGGAGCCATCAAGTGCAGGCTCTTCCCAACAACGCTGAGGAAGGGCGCGATGACATGGTACAAGAGCCTGGAGCCAGAGTCCGTCACATTGTGGAAAGTCCTGAAAGACCTTTTCTCAAGACACTTCACGACGTCCCGGCGTCATCCGAAGACGGAGGCCGCTCTGGGCGCCATAATCCAAGCCCCCGATGAACTCCTCCTGAAATACATCGAGAGGTTCACCCGAGAAGCCGTGCAGGTAACGACATCGGACGAGATGAAGTGTTACCTGATGGAGCAAGGCCTGCGCCGAGACTCCAAATTCTACGAAGCTGTGGCCATACACCGACCAGCCTCACTACAGGACTTCCTCGACAGAGCCGTGCATTACATCCGGTTCGAGGAGACTCAAGCTGAAGGTGTGAGAAAAACACAAGAAAGGGGGGGTTTGAATTGGGTTTTCACCTCAGTAAACTTTTTCGCTTTTTCACTTGTTGCTTTACCAGATTCTATAAGATGCATTGCGGAAGCATAAATAACAAAGCATAACACAAGTAAAGAACACATGATATATCCTGGTTCACTTGAGAGAATCTCAAGCTAATCCAATCCACTCTTCCAAGGTGATTTCGCCTCTCTCAATAGAGGTCTTAATCCTTTATAACCAAACTGATTATAGATGCACAAGCAAACTGCAGGTGACTAACAAATAGACAATGACACGTTCAGGGATCCCTTAGGATATAACGTTCATTTAAACCTAACAGAATCTGATTCCTCAAGATCTTCTATTAGGATTACACACAATGACAATAGCCACTTGTCTTCTCAAGTATTCTTATCTTCACTTGATCACTTGAGGAAACACCAATTCTAAAAGGAATTGTTTTTCTGGAGATTACATGAATGCTTCTCATCAAGCAGATTACTCCTAATTTAAGTACATAACAAGTATTGAGCAACAGCTCCTTGCTTTCTAATACAAAAACTATTTTAAAGATAAATATTTAAGAGATTATTAAAACACTAGTTTCCATATTGCTTAAAAGCTTTCTTATGTGAGCACTGCGGCTTCTTAGTATAAAACTTCACAATCTAACTAGTTGCATGCCAACTATCTTGCTAACATGCTTGCCAACATTTGAATGAATCAAATGTTCTTCTTTTATAGTACATGTAAGACAGTTGTTGTGAGGGTAGAGATGTCCTTTCAAATTCCAACGGTCATTTCCCAACGGATAGAATAAGCATAGCTGTTGGATAGTACAATGATGTCACTTTCTTTTGTTTTTTGCTTGCAACGTTAATATATCACGAGGAATATTTGCATACGTTGTACTTTAGTCTTCTTGAGTAAGTCTGTTGATCTTATTCACAAATGATGTGATCTTTGTTTATCAAATTGAAGATATCAGCTTCTCGTCTTGGTTCTTCTGATGATGTATCTAATGAGTAGTTCAGAAACTACTTTGGTATGATAGCATAATAACATTAGAGTCGTTAGACTTAAGCACCTTGTATATCAGAGGACTATATCTTCAGAGTCTTGATCTTCAAAACCCTTAAGTCTTCAGAGTCTTTCTGCACTTGGTCTTTAGAGCCTTCAGCCTTCAGAGCTTCAAGTCATTAGAGTCTTCAGAGCTTGGTTCTTCAGAGGATTATATCTCAGATGTGTTATTAGCTTCAAGATCAGATGCACTTCTCAGAGCAGAATCCACAAGAGCATTACAACTGTAATATACAACATCCTTGGATCTTTCTGATCGTGATCAGATACAGAGGCATACTTGCTTCTTCAATATGCTTTGTGGCTTGTCACACAAAGTAACTCACATATAGTATTAAATGCACATCTTGATATTGTTTGTTTGATCTAATATCTTTAATTAACGTGATCTGCACACAACAAACATTAGAACATAAAATGGTTCTTTCACAAATACTTCATTGTTATCATCAAAACATAGAGATAACTTGTAGAGACAATTCTTGTTCTTACAATCTCCCCCTTTTTGATGATGACAAAAACATGTATTTTGATAGAACATTTTATACAGAATAATCACCAAGCATAACATATTCAGAGTTTCAAGCAACAGCTCCCCCTGAATGTGTTAACCTCACAAATTCATTTATGCTTGTTCAGAGACTTTCTCTGATCCCAAGACTCACAAAATAGAGATTTTGATAGAGCAAAATATATAGAAGAGAAGGAATACTTACCTAAGTTCTAAAAGAGCACAAGTCTTTAGCATATGGACTTGTTCAGCAGAACTTCCATCTTCAGATCTTTAGAACTTGTTTTCTTTAGACGTCGTATCAGAGCCATATAACTTCAGAGCCTTCTAAAGCATTTTCTACTGTTCATCAGAATAACTGTAGCACAGAGATGAAACAATTCTTTTCTAATAACTTAGTCACGCTATTTATCAGAAGCATAACTAGTTTTTCAGATGAGAAACTCCCCCTGAGTTTCAGACTGGGTGAAAATCAAATATTCTGACTTGTGAATCTTTCTGGGTGAACTCCCCCTGGTTACAATAGGTCAGATATTAAGATCTTTAGAACTTGATTCAGTCTTCAGACTTGTCATTACAGACTTTCTTTTTTAGAGTTTGACTAGAACATAGGTCTTCATCTCAGATCCTTGGTTCTATCAGAGCTTGATGCATGGATCAGATTTAATTCTTGATCTGATGAGAGTAATTGATTCTGAGTCTGATATCAGTAAGCTTAATTCTGAATCTGATACCAATTCTTAATTTTATGTAGTTATCTGATTCTTATGCTCTGATTATCATATTCACAGATAATTTACATCTTCTGAACATTATGATACCAAATTCAAGATGACTTTAATTTTCAGAGATATTTCAACCTTTGAACATTATTGGGTCCATCTGATTCTGAACATATGTTCACGAAGTGTATCACTTCGATTATATGAATAACTAGTTCATTTGAGCTCAGAGTTCTTTCGTTTGACCTGTGTCTAGAATGCCTAGTGAACTTGTTCAGAGTTCCTCGGTAAAGCATCAAACACACGATTAGTAGTAAACACAATTTATATCATAGTTGATGTTGCATTCTCTTTAGGTTATATCAAAATCATATTCTATTTCTCCCCCTTTTTGACATCATCAAAAAGTAATATTTAGAAAAAAAAACATTTAAGACAAAAATATTTCAGAGCAAGAAAATATAAGATATAATCAGATGTAAGAAGAAAAAAAATCACAGATGTATTCATATATTAAGAAAAGAAGTAAAAACAAGCAAGTTCATAGATGTGCACAAACAAACAATTAAGTTAAACGAGAAGCTAAAATCTTAAGAAGATCTGTCATCTCAGAAGTTGAAGCTTCTTGTTTAGCCATCCAAGTCTTGATCTCAGATGTTGATTCTTCTTGCTTAACCATCCATTCCTTAATTTCTGATGTAGTCTTCTCTTGCTTGATCATCCATGCTTTTATTTCACTGTTGGTAGCCTCTTGCTGAGCAAACTTGTCTTGCATATCTTCAGAATCTTTCTTCAAATCTGTTGAATCTTGAATAACCACTGGAGCAGATGCATTCTCTATCTCCACAGTAGAAGGCTTATCAGATGCAGGAATTTCTTCAGTAATAGGAGCCTCTGTGATAACTTCTTCAGTCTGAGGAACTTCACCTATCTGAAATGCAGCAGTTTTTTCAGATGCGGAACACACAACTTCTGCAGGTGTGTTTTCCAGATACAGAGTAGGAGTTCTGCAAACACTTAGTAGAGCAAGTTTCACAGCTTCAGAAAATCTCTCTTCCGCATCTGCAGAGTAGGCATCTTAAAGGTTCATAGATACAGAGGTGAATCTCTTTCTGAAAGCAGTCCAGATTGCTTCAGAGTCATGAGGAGTCATGCTATTCAGGCACTTCTCCCTAACAGCAGACAACCACATATGCATCTCTGTTTCAAAACTATATAACAGAGTACCAACATTTGGTCTAGGGTTAGGCTTAAGATAGGCCTCTAAGAAGAATGTCTTAAGGGCATCTAAGAGAGAAGGTTTATCAGAGATTGAGGGTTTGGAAATGGGTGAAGGTTTAGAAAGGGATTAAGGTTTAACTGTAGAATGAGAGGGAATTGGAGTGGGAATGGGAATGGGAGTAGGAATGGGAATGGGAGAAGAAATATCAACAAGATGGTTTGGGGAGTTATGTGGAGGTGAGGTAGCATCTGATAGGTCAGAGTCAGAGGAATCAAATGAGTCAGATGAGCCAGATGAAACTGGGTGAACGGTCATGAGAGGTGTGACATCAAGGATTTCATGATCAGTTTCATAGTGGTTAGGTTCAGAGGGGTTAGGTTTAGAAGAGGTGGTAGAAACTTCAAGTTCAGAGGGTTTTGAAGCATCTAGTTGGTTTGTTGAAGGGAGTTCAGCAGAATCACTTTGCTGATGGATATTGAAAGAAGGTGTGGATGGTATAGAGGTGGTTTGTTCAGAAGTGGCTTCTTGGTTAAGTTGAGAAGTGGTGTGATTTGAGGTAGTTTATGGTTGTGAGATAGGAGAGGCATCTCAAACATAAACATGCTCAGAAGTGATGTGGGGAGGGGAAATAGAAGGTGGTTCAGAGGTGATGATAGGTCCAGATGTTGGTTCAGAAGGTAGATGGAGTTGAGATGTTGGTACATCTGTTACTGGTTCCAAAACAGGAGATAACACAGCAGAGGGGTTACCTGAATTCTTGGAACGTTTTAAGGACTTCTGGGAAGAGTCTTCTTCAGAAGCCTGTCTCTTAGAACTCTGAGACTATCTCTCTGAGGGATCTTCTTCAGAGACCTTTCTTTTCTTGCTCCTCTTCTTCATGATCAGCTCAGGAGCAGGTTCAAAAGCACGTTTTAACATATCAGGTGGCATAGAAGTGCCATATGCTATACAAGAAGCAATGTAATTGAGGAGTGCTTCCCTTGGTTCCTCTGCAGTGAAAAGTGGAAAATCATCCACTAGTACTCTCCTTCTGCGTACAACATCTGAATTAATCTGAACTAGATCAGATTGAAGCTTCTCAACTAGCTTCATCCTTTGAAGACTTTTGCCATCCAGAGGCTTTCCAAGAATGGGAACTAATTCCTCTGTCTGACCAACCTCTGTCAGATGAGCTACTAAACCATTCTCAGTGAGAATATCAGAAATTAACCTTCCCATAGGAATCCAATTTCTGATCTTCTGATGATTGGTGCGGATGACTTCCCTTGAGATTTTGACGTGATTCCACAGATGAACAAATAGTTGATGTGGAAGACCCACCTTGATGTCCTTCCCTAGACAATACAGAAAGTACAGCTGCTCTGTATTAATGTAGTCTGGAGAGTTTGAAGCCTTCCTATGATGAATGCAGCCCAGAAAAGTTTTAGCCCAGATCTTGTAGTGAGTCTTCAGATCCTTAATCTTGTTTGATGGCATCCCAGAGGTAAACACTTCGGTGAACACTTCAGCCATGTTTACGTGTCCTGTAGGGATGTTCGCAATACCTTCTTCTTCTTCATACCCAATGAGTTTGCGAATCATTTCTTCAGTGATGATGATTTCTTTTCCCAAAACAGATGAATAGATGAACTTAGGTTAAACCTTGGCATGTATCCATAATTCCTTAACCAGTTGGGGAAAAACTGGACCAACCAAACGATCAAAATATTTAACCCGTCCTTGAAAATTTACTGTTGGACGAAGATCAAACCCATTATTTTCTATACAATCAAAATTAACCATGAATTCACAGAGAACCTCAAGTTGATTCACAGGAGTGAGAAGAGTACGTTCTGGTTCCTTGAACGTTTCATTACCCTTTTGTGAAGAAGATAACCCAACCATTGTAGAAGCCAACTTTTGATAAGATGAAGACGAAGTTGCCATTGAAGAACTTGTGAGATGACTTGAGTTTCTTTTAGGTTTAGATTGGAAAAGAAAACAGTGAAGAAGACCAAAATGCATAAAGTGTGAGATAGTGGACGTGTGAAATGTGTAACGTCGTGGGATATAAGTATTAGGGCACACAAAAAAGAAAACCGCAAAACACACAATCAACAATTAATCACATTTTTAAAAAATAAATCAAATAATAAAAAATAAAGATTTGATGCATTTAATATGATCTGAAACATTGGGGGGAAACGATAATTTTAATAATTCATACAGTAACTCAACCGGCGCCTCAGCTTTGTACACTCAACCTTTTCAGATTTGAAGTGACACGTGTTTGATGTGTTGTGCATCTGAAGCTCTTTAGGAAATGAAATGTTTAACCAACGCTCAGATCATCTGAGGCAGAATCTTCTGAAATTCTCTTCAGAGCTAATCTCATATTCTTTAGTTGTATTCTGCAGTATCTTTAACAACAGATCATCCATCTGATTTCTGAGAGGCATCTTCAGAGCACAGATATTCTAGTCTTCATGATTAGATCATCTAACATCCATCAGGCTTCATCTTCTGATTTTGTTTGCTTGAATTAAATGCAGATCTAGTTTAGATACAATTATCATCAAACTTAGATGCATCATAAGACACAGTCTAAGTGACAATTCTGTTCTCACAATGCTGAGCTAACTTGTATATAGTTAGTTCATCAAGAGTTGACAGTACATCTGCTTCTGAAAAGGATGTCTACTAACTTATTCATATTGAACAACATCAGTGACTTAAATCCCTTTTAAGACAGACTAAATGACTTCTGTCATTGTATCTTTCCAAACAACTTGATTTCAGGATTCATTCATTATGAATTTCTGAGAAAAATGTCTGATAACATTTGACCAATTACTGTTTGTTCGACTGAGATAAATTCTCAAGTTAACAGAACTTAATTGTCCATGCTACTTCTATTAAGATCTCAGAGTTTATCTTTCATCATATCCCAAATGAGTTAATGAACTTCCTTTCTTGAAACCTCTACAGATTTCTTTGAAGCTTTTCAAGGAAAACAACTTTCAGATGCCTTGAATCAGAAGGATCATTTCTTCAAGATTTGAACTTTCTCTAATCAGCCCTTTTCTGCAGACTTCATTCAAAAGTTATAGAGTTAATCTTAAGCAATTAAGATTTCTTTCTTTCTAATGATTTGATCTTTGAGCGAATACGTTGTAAATCCAATCGTATTTTAAGATAAGCATTCAACAAACATAGCTACTTATCTAATGAGTCTATCTTGTATGCTGATTCTTCAATCCTCTTCTAGGATTTAATGAAGAAGATTTTGTTGTTGATAATTTCAAACTACAAGGAATCAGTGACTTGCTCAAGGTAGTCTATTTGATTACAATTTTAGTACTCATCTTCATCAATGTCTGATATGAGACTAAAATTGTAAGAAAAGTGGAATATCACCCAGAGTATTTCCTTACACGGCTTTTGGATCTTTATCTGACACTGTTAGGTGTTTGATATCCATCAATAATAGAACCGGAGCTCTAATACCAATTGAAGGTGTGAGAAAAACACAAGAGGGGAGGGGGTTGAATTGGGTTTTCACCTCATTAAATTTTTTCGCTTCTTCACTTGTTGCTTTACGAGATTCTATAAGATGCATTGCGGAAGCATAAATAACAAAGCATAACACAAGTAAAGAACACATGATATATCCTGGTTCACTTGAGAGAGTCTCAAGCTAATCCAGTCCATCCTTCCAAGGTGATTTCGCCTCTCTCAATAGAGGTCTTAATCCACTATAACCAAACTAATTACAGATGCACAAGCAAACTACAGGTGACTAACAAATAGACAATGACACGTTCAGGGATCCCTTAGGATATAACGTTCATTGAAACCTAACAGAATCTGATCCCTCAAGATCTTCTATTAGGATTACACACAATGACATTAGCCACTTGTCTTCTCAAGTATTCTGATATTCACTTGATCACTTGAGGAAACACCAATTCTAAAAGGAATTGTTTTTCTGGAGATTACATGAATGCTTCTCATCAAGCAGATTACTCCTAATTTAAGTACATAGCAAGTATTGAGCAACAACTCCTTGCTTTCTAATACATAAACTATTTTAAAGATAAATCTTTAAGAGATTATTAAAACACTAGTTTCCATATTGCTTAAAACATATGCAGAAAAGTTGTATCTCTCTTGTATTTAGGGGGAGCTCTCTAACTTAGGGGGAGAAATAAAGAGAACCAAGTATCAAAAGAAAAATGTTCAAGAATCGGTTGTCATCATCAAAAAGGGGGAGATTGTAGATGCAAGGTTCAAGGCCATTTATGTTTTGATGAAGACAACTAGTACAAGCTTGGTACGCAAGATACTTATACTATATACCCATAGGGGTATATATGCAAGATACTTATATTATATACCCGTAGGGGTATATACGCAAGATACTTATACTATATACCCGTAGGGGTATATATTGAAGATAAAACCAGAAGTGCCTCACCTGTCTTCTGAATTCTTCGCAAAAAGTAAGAGACGCAAGCAATCAATCAAGAACAAGAAAGTACCATCGTGTATGACTTTATGGATTAAAGCTTCGTCTACAAGCTACAAGTGGTGATGATGATTTAAAGGAACCGTATAACATATTTTACTTAAGAATATACAAGTGTTCTTAAAAATCATCTCTCACTTCACAATTATCACTAACAATTTCAAAACCATTTTAAAAATACTCGTTCTATTTTAATTTAAGTATTTTCACAAAAACCTTCAGTGTTAATCGATTAACAGTTTGGTTAACCGATTAACAGACTTCAAATTTCAGTATTTTGGGCTTTTATAACAGTGTTAACCGATTAACCTGTGGGGTTAACCGATTAACAGATGAGAAATTTGAATATTTTTTAACGTTGTGAAGGTGTTAACCGATTAACCTATTTGGTTAACCAATTAACACTGTAACAACAAGCAAAAATGGCAGCAGTTCATGAAGAATTGCATTGTTTAATATTTCTTTTACTGGCTATTTTTGCTGCATCAAAAACACACCCTTTTGAACAGGTTTCTGATGCATATAAATTGATCTTAATTTCAAAATTACATTTTAACCTTCTAGAAACAAATTCAATAAAATTACTCACTTTCTTCAAATCTGAATTTTCATTCTACGTGTTCAAAACCAATTTTGAAAGAAGCCATTGATTTAACTTTCACACTCTCACAGCCTTCTTTCACAAAGAACACTTGTATATTTATCTGAGTAATATTTGTTTCAAAAAGAAGATCAATCTTGAAGATTGATAACAAGTCTCTGTCACATATTTCTCAAGAACATTTTTTTTGTATTACCTTGTTGTCCAGGATTGTTGGAAACAAGTGAAATGTCTTGAAGAGGATTGTTCTTCAACACTTTGATTACCTATAGGTTTATATAGTAAGCATCACCTTTGGTGTGATTAGGCTTTGCAATTATTCTGAACTATAGTGAAATTCTCTTTCGTGTTGAAAGGGGAGTGGAGTACCTTCGAAGTGTGAAGGGAACCACTATAAACTTCCTGTGTCTCTTTTTCTTTCCTGCCTTTACTTTCAAGTCACTAACAAATAATCGAAAAAGAACTAAGGAACCATACAAGATTGAAAATAAAATTTAAAGAACCTAATTCACCCCCCTCCTAGGCGCAATTACTACTTACACCTCTCTTGTTCTCTCAAGGTTTTCTTTTCAAACTCTTTTTTATGTTTTTTCTCTTACTCTCTTTTTTCTGATTTTTTCTCAATGCCTTTTTGCTCTCAATCTCTCTATGTGTCAATGTGTAGTGAATGCCTTTTGTTTGCAGCCCCCTCTCCTTTTTATCTCAGAACATTAGGGTTTTCCCTCCTTTCAAAACTTCAGATTTTTTACTTAACAATGTTCAATGCCGCTTTCTTGGTGCACCCTCTTCCTTTCCATTTCTAGCATGTTTCTTTTCTGCTTTTGCTGCTTTTTCTGCATTGCTGTTTTTTCTACTGCACTATTGCTGGATTTTGCTGCTTTTTCTGCATTGATGTTCTTTATTCACTTGTTCTTGGGATGTCCTTGTGGTCCATGCTTCTCCTCTTGACAGAATTTTGAAATTCTGAATTTTGGCATGTAAGTGAACCAACATGATCTAGTTCCTCAAGTTTTGTGACATGGTTTGTTTGGTTGGGAATTAGTTGGTCATTGGGTTGTTTTGGATCAATTTAAAAATGCCTTGAAATTGCCCATGGATAAGCATAAATGCTTTTGATTTTGAAATGTTCCAATATTGAATTAAACCTTAATTATTTTCCTTGGATATTTGTAGGCTCATGTGAAGATTTAAGTGGTTATGAATCATGTGAAGGCATAATGTAGAACATGTAGACTTAATGAGGCATGAAGGGTACCATAACATGAAGTTGATTAAAGACTTAAATTAAGATTAGAAATATCTTAATTTTCTAAGCATCACTTAGAGTTGGAAACTTTGTAGCAAATGTGACATTCTTGCAATGTCATGAAATTTCCCTTTGTAATATTCTTGAATTTAATCTTGAATTCATGAATCTTGAATTTGGAATAATGGATCTCCCTTATGCCATTGAATTTTGAAATGAAGTCTTGAATTATAAACTTGTGATCTTGACTTATGCCTTGAAAATTTTAATTCCACTTGAACATAGAATTTGAAGCAAAGTTGAATGAAGAAATCTTGAATTAGGCCTTACACTTCATGTTCATTAGGAATATTAATCTTGAATATCCTAATATTTTTCAAGTAACTTCTCCTTGAAAGAATCTACATGAGTAGAATTTCCAACTTAGATCAAACCTTATATGATGAACCTTTTCTTCTATGTAGCCCATGATAAGCAATTTATCTTATTTGGAATGGAAAACAACGAACCGACCCAATCCTCACTTTGTGAACCCACATGCTTGATATGCAATAGAATGATGTATGATATGGCGAATGTAGTGTATGAAAGGCTAAAGGTGAAAATGAGGGTGTGACACCCGTTCTTTGGGTTATAACCTTTGCTTGGTTCCATACCCGTCTTTTGGTTGATCACCATTTATCGGTTAAAACCAGCTCCTTTATCCTTTTGGTTAACCACTGTTTATCAGTTAATATACCGATTTTCCCTCCGAGTCAAACACCTTTCTTTGGTTCAGTACTCTCTTTCTTTATCTTGGTTCGTCACAGTCCATCTGTTGACACCGACCTTTTTTACTTTCCCCATAAAGTTTTACTCTTATCTTTCTTCGGTTAATCACTGCCTGCCAGTTAATGCACTGAATCCCCTGTGGATCTTATCTTTGATTCTTGTCTCTTTTTCCCAGGCCCCGTCGCCATTCTTCTGTTTTCTCCCCAGTAGAGGTATCTCCTTTCTCCTGTATATCCCTGCAGAGTTCTTGCCTTGCTTCTCTGTGGTCCTCAGCATAGTTTTCTTTCGTTTCCTTTCCTGGTTTCGACACCATCCCTCTTGCATTCCCAAGTTGGGTCTTGATTTCTCTTTTAGCTCTTGGCTTTGACGTCGTCTCTTTTTCTTTCCCCGCAGTAGTTCCTCGAACTATGTAGGCTCTGATTTCCTCATTGAACTATGAGGGTACGTAGGCACAAGATTGCGAAATCTTGGCGAGCCACCTTCCTCCGTCTTCTTCCATTCTTCTGTCTCTCTGGTCCGTCCAAATCTTCTTCCTCCTTTTCCTTGGTTCCTTGAACTACGGAGCTCTGACTTCCTCATTGCACTATGAGGGTACGTAGGCACGAGGGCCCCAATCCTCCTCGAGCTACAATTCAAGGACAAAGAGAGGGAGGTCAGAGAAGAATCGTCTCACAGGTTCAGGAGCGAGAAGGAACTTAAGGAGACTTTTCCAGTCTTGGAAGAGCTTAAAGTTCAAGCGGAGGTGAAGAAGCCCAAACTCGAAGATGCTTTTGGAGAAGATGCTTGGGAGTTACATTGTCACTACTTGGAGAGGATCATGCACAGGCGGGATGTTCTCATTCAGAAGCTGATTTAGAGACTAAAGCATCCTGATACCAAGAAGTTGTTCAAGGAGGTTCAAGCCTGGTGTTAAGAGCATAGTGGCTGGAGAGGGTTGTCTATAGTGGATATTTATGATATGCCTTAGTTACTTTCCTTCTTTTGTATCTGGTCACCGTCAGGCTTGTTGACAGAGGTCATTGGCTATTATATTTGATTATAGTTCTATTGTATGATTCGTTTGTATCAACTCTTTATTGAGCCTTCTTTAGTGAATGTATGAGCTATTTTCTGCTAGTGTTCTATCCATCTCGTATGTTTTATTATTGTTGAAAATTGAATTAAGGTGTAGACCACCATGGAAATAATCAAGCATGGCTTTTGCATTGCATTTTCATGACCATTTGCATAACAGGTGTTTAAGGCTGGTCATTGTTATCCTAATCTAGTTTTCTTCAGAATTGCAGACTTAACTTTTCGAAGAAGCCAAAAGCTGATCATGGAGCAGATTCAAGCAGAGTTGAGGGAAGTACAAATCCAGATGGGGCAATTCATGGTGGACATACAAGCTTTGTATCAGGATCAGGAAATGCTGAGGGAGGAAGTCCATCAACTGAAGACTCAAATGGGCCTGATCATGGAAGTCACGAGAACTGTGTTAAGAAAAGAAGACAATCCTATGCCTGAGGCTGCAACAGAGATTTTTGTTCCCCCCTTTCTTGTGGGATCTCTCCCAGATCGTGAGTTACCTCGTGGATCTTCTTCATAACTTAGGGTTCCTAAATTTTCCCGTTAACGGCCATCTCATGTTTCCTAGGACTATCCTAAGAGTAGAGGGTATGCGCGGAGGCCAAAGCAGCCTAAAAGATTTTTTTTATCATCTTCCTATGCCTTATGCTTAGCTGTTGCCACATCTACTTCAGCTTCAATTGGTTCAGTTAAGGACTTTAACTCCTCTTGCTAGTAAGCCCCCACCAGGCTATGATGCAAATGCCCATTGTGATTTCCATTCTAGGGCACCAGGGCATAATATGGAGAAGTGTAAGGCTTTTCAGCTTAAAGTTCAGGACTTAATCGATTCAAAGGTCATTGAGTTCATACCAAGCGACATGAGCATACAAGGTGATCCTATTCCAGCTACTGCAAAAGAAGTGGGTATCCTTGTTTTCTCTCCTGAAGCTACATCAAGTCAGGGGCATATCTTACAATCTTTGGCTTTAGAATCTCCATGTCCACAACTATTACTCGTTCCTAGACCAAGTTTGAGGACGAAAGTTCCTGGACGAGTGGAATGCCCAAATTAGTATCAACAACAAACTGGCTCCTAGAAGAGACAAAAAAAACAGAGAGGGCCTGAGATAAGGTTTGCTCCCATTTTTGTTCCTCATAATTAGTTTCTTATTCGTATACTTTAAGGCTCTTTGGTTTAGCTAAGAAAAATCGTGCCTGTTCCAAATCCCCTCCCTCTAGATTATGACATGAATGCTAGATGCGAGTACCACTCAGGGACGTAGGGGCATTCAATTGAAAGTTGCAACGTGTTCAAACATAAGGTGCAAGATCTGATTGACGCCAAGGTTATTAGTTTCGCTGCAGATGGTCTGCGCATTAATTGAAGCCTCCCAGGTAAGCACTCAGACTGCAAGGACATCCTCAGAAGCAATAAGTCTATACGGGGCCAGGCTTCCCCAATTATGGCTACATTTATCTTCTATACTACATTTTCATTGGTATTTTCATTATTTTTTAATGCTTTATTTGCATGTAAAAACTTATTGAATGATAATCTTAATGCAATGAGTATGTTTTTCTTGAAGTAGTTCATTCGTGTTCACTCATATAATGTTTTGTGCATGGAAATACCAACTTTGTTGCTTAAACTCTTTGAGGGAGGATGTTGAAGCAAAAACGCTAAAATCTCTAGTCGTATGCTTTTGGGAATAAAACCTTGCTGATGATGTACATGCATTGTTTCAAATCCCTAAACATCGGATAAATAAGGGAGATAGACCCTCATTAACCCCATTGAGCCTTGAAGTATGAGTTTCTTTTTGTATGAAAAAACCTTCACATTTAACCAAGGGGCAGGGTAGTCATCAGTTAGTTTGACCGAGCGTTCAAATTTCTAATAGGAATGTGCATCTAAGGATCCATCACATGTTATTACTCGCTCATCATGAGGTCAAAGACGTGAAATCACAATGGTTATCCCTCACCAACCAGGGAATGAGAAAGTCATAGCCCTTTCAAACAATTTAGACAGTCAGTGTCACATGATTTGTTCAAAATAAAAAGAATCAAACAAAAAATAAAAAAGAAAGAAAGCCCGCTAAGTCAAAACTTGAAAACAAAGTGACTTAGGCAAAAGTTAGGGCATCCCACTAGACTTCAAAATAAAAAAATTCAAAAGAATTAGTCCATAAAAAAGTTAGGGAACAAAAAGAAAAAAGGGTGAAAAGCGAAAAGGATCAAAAGAAAAATCCTCAGAAAAGAACAAAGTCATGTGACTATAGACACCAAAGACAAAAAGGGTTACTTTCGCTTCGAAAACCTTGTGGGTTCATTAACCGTCACTTCTTCCATTTAAAGGCGAGGGCTTGTGCCAAATTAACTGAACACAGGACTGGAGATCATCAAAGAGAATGTGTGGGTTAAAACAAAACTTTGAGCCTTATATCCTTTCTTTCTCAAACTACGGACCAGGCCACATTACAACCCTCAAAAGTCCTAATTGTAGCAGGGTTTATTCTGAAAGCGTAGTTCAACAAGATAGCGTTCCTGACTCCCGTGAGTTGTGCTAAAAGATTTTTGTTGGTATTACATGTGCATGATGTAGTTCACTCAAAATTCAGTGTCGCATTTTAATTAGTGACTCGCTCACAGGGTTTAGCGACATATTTCAGTATAAAAACTTCAAGATTAACATGTGGGTTGCATTAGAATTATCATTATCAGAATAAACATTTTCTTCTTGCATACATGTGTTTAAACATCAAGGAAGCTTACATAATGAACATTAATTGAGATGCTTAATCGAGCCGAGTTGAGATGCTTGAAACTTCCGAAAGACAGTCGTGTCGAAGGCCTTGTAGCCAAGAGACTCTATCGAGTAAGTTATGATCATAATTTACCAGTATGAGATAGTCGTGTTGAGAAATATTTCTAAAGTTCATTAAATCTGGGGGAATCACGTCGAGGCTCGTACCGTGGCAAGCCATTTCAGGAGCACGAGAAATCATCTTCTCCAAAGGAAGGTTAAATAGAGCCACGTTACCAGGGTGCAACATACTGAGGGAGAATGTGTCCTTTATAGGTTATGCCGTATCAGGGAACATTTTGTCATATCACATCTGCAGAATTCATGTTGATAGCTAACACGGGGTATCCCCAATAGAGTCCTTCTCCCCACAGAGCACTGGTGTATCTTTTCCACAATAGGATCAAGAAGTGTGATTTCCTTAGTGGAGTCCCATGTTTTTATGTTCTCCCCAAACATAGTTGGTATTATTGGTTATTGCTTCAGCAGAGAAGGGGGTTCGACATTGTCCCCTAGCGGAGTCGGTATCATCATCAGTTATGATTTTCCTCAGCGGATAGAAGCCCAATAGTAGTTTTCATGCCCATCAGGTCAAGGCCTAATCGTCATTGGTATTTCCCCCAACGGAGGTGGTAGTTTTCCCCACGGAGAGTTAGAAGATTAGAGGAGTGATATCTTTCCCAACAGTTGCTTGTTGTTTTCCTCAGCGAGGGTCCTCTTTACATCTTACATATAGTAATCATTGCATTGCATCTACCCAAACATGTAGAATTTCCATTTGATATGGAGCATTACAGTATAGAAAAATTCAAACATACACATTCGAAGCATAAGCCAAGTTTGATACTGAAGGTGAGATAATACTTAGAAGGGGGGTTGAATAAGTATGAAAGATTAAAACTTAGAATTATAACATAATTATTTTTATCCTGGTTCGTTGAACTCAACTACTCCAGTCCACCCTTCCTAGAGTGATTTGCCTTTCTCAACAAGGACTTAATCCACTATTTAATCAAACAGATTACAATAGTAACACCTAAGAACAACTGTTCTTAGTCTTCTCAAGAGCAACTGATTCCAACTGAATCCTCTTAAGGAAATCCTTTACAATCAATGTAAATCTAATACAAGAGTATAAATGCTTCTAAATAGCTTTTATCACAACAATGATATTTCTCTTAAGTTTAAGTACAAATAATTCTAAGAATGAATATGAAAGTATGAGAGCTTGAATGTTATAATTTCTTTTCAGCAAAATGTCTAACTGAAGAATTTGGTGGAGTCTTCCTTTTATAGGCAGCTGATCCAAGGAGAGCTGAGCGTTGAGAAGAGTGTCCCAAAAAGGTCTGAGCCTTTTTGTCTTCACATCAAGTGACCTTTCCTAGAAGTAGAAAGCACAGAAAAATCCTTTTTGTCTGTGTTCTTGTGTCTAGCACAAATGAGGAAAGAGACGTTTGATTTACTCCAACGGATATAATCTTTGAATATTTCTTCTTTAGTTTTCAGCAAGTTCATCAGAATCTGATTGGGTCAGAGTCTTTTAAAGATGTTCAGAACTTTGCTGTATCAGAGTCTTCTGCAGCATGTGTGCTTTCAGCGTGTTAATCATCAGAGCATATTTGACACAGAACTTCAGTACTGGCAGCTTTAGTACTTTCAGAATCTTCTGTAGAAACTATGCTTTGAAAAACTCTTCATACAATATTCTTCTTGCTTCAGATGCTTCTGACTTGCTTCAGATCCTTCTGGAGCTTCTGCTTCAGAATCTTCTGAAGCTTCTTGCTTCAGATCCTTCTGGAGGCTACGCTCAGGATCTTTTGTTAGCAGCAATCAGAATCTTCTAATGAGTGCATCTGGCGCTTCAGAGTCAAGTTAATTTCTTGTATACAATACAAATTTGCTTCTGGAGTGTTAATTTCATTACAATCTGCAGTAAAACTCTCAAGCAAATTTTAGAGTATATAATTCTTAAATACAAAATTTCCTAACAGTTATCATCAAAACAAAGAGATATTATTAAGAACCAATCTGTGTTCTAACAATCTCCCCCTTTTTGATGATGACAAAAAGCATCAGAAATTTTGTTTAAATTAAAATATTAGAATTATAACTCCCCCTGAGATGATGAATCTCCCCTGAGTTAAATACAAATAAGGAATAGAAACTTCCCTTTTGTATTTGAGTAATCTTCAGAGTTAGATCTTATTTGTTCTTTTAACATTTGAAGGTCAGAATGTCTTGCAGATTTAAGATTCAGAGTTTGATAATAGACAAATGATCTGAGAGACTCAGAGTTTCTTTTATAGAGAGTACTTATCAAATGTTCTGAAATAGTCAGATTAAATGTTAGATAGAATAAATATGTCTGAAGTTTCATTCTGGTGAAGTTATATTAAACAGTTCAGATCTATATTTTCTCCCCCTTTTTTGTCATAAGCAAAAAGTAAAAACTTTAAAGGACAAATAAAAGGAAACAGTAAATTAGATAATTCAATGGAGAAAACTTTGATTCATTCATTTGATCAGATCAAGAGTACATAGGCAAACATCAGAAGATATAACAATAAAGTACATATGCAAACAACAGATGCAAAAACATTAGAATGAAAAAAAATCTAAGAGTGTTTGGACAAAAGCATCTTCAATAGATCTGTAATCTCAGAGGATGATTGCTCTTGCTTGGACATCCACTTAGCCATAGTTTCATTCTTTTCATCTTGCTTTGACATCCATTCTGTCATATCCTCAGACTTCTCATCCTGCTTTGCCATCCAGGACTTGATCTCTGACTGGCCAGCTTCCAGAGCAGCAATCTTATCTTCAAAATCTGGATGTTCTTTCTTTATCTCAGATGAAGAAGTATGATTAGGTTCTGGAGCTTGAACATAGTCAATTTCCATTGGTTCTGTAGATTCTGGAGCATTGGAATTAGAAGGAGGGTCTACCAGAGTCATAGCCAACGGATTTTCCTCAGATGCAATGTCAGTAGATTCTGTTGATGGTGGAGGAGCATCTAAAAGAAGCAGAGGTTCAGATTTCTTGACAGTCCAGAATAGAGTCCTTGCAGCCTCAGCAAATCTGAGCTTCGCATCATCAGAACATATGTTCTTTAGATTTGAGGCCACAGAGTTGAATCTGTTGATGAATCCATTCCAGATGATGTCAGATTCTTTGGCATCCATTGTTGCTGAGCATTTCATCTGAACAGTACCTAAATACATCTGTATTTCTTGCAAAAAAGTTTGAAATAAATTATCAACATTAAGTCTGGGCTTTGGACGTAACAAAGTTTCCAGAGTTACAGGTTTAGGTTGGGGAGTTGGTGGAAAAAGTGATTTTTGGATGGAGATCAGAGGAGGAGGATAGTATGTGTTGCACCCCAAAATTTGACCAACATTTATTTACCTAGCTTGTGTTCACTAGCATTATCATCTGCTTTTCATTGATATGGGGGCAATAGATCAAGAGGTATGATTACCCAGCAAGAGTTATATGAGACTTTGAAGCTAGCCAAGAAGGTTATTCAAGTGTTCAAGGGTTGATACCTTTGTCAGAGAAGTTAAGAGATTCTCAGAGAGATTGGTTGAAACCAAGATTGTGTGCCTCATAACTTGAGAGTTGTGGGAGCCCCTCAGATGATTCTGAGGCCATGAGGATGGACTTGAAGCTTTGAGAGAGCTCATGAGATGTCTTGAAAGCCATCATGAGGCCTAGAGAGCTCATTGTACAAGATTCAGAAGACTCAGCCGTGAGTGGTATAATTAGGGTTTGACTGGGTCAACCCTAGGTCAACTGATGATTTGGAGAGGGTTGAGACCTAATCCAAGAGCCATGTGATCATGGATTGATGCATTGAGATGCTATAAGGATGATTCCTAGACCAACTCATCATGATTGAGGAGTTTGAGAAGTTTTAAGCTAGGGTTTCTAAGGCTTGACAGTGTAAAATCCCCTAGTTTGATCCCTATCTTCAAGGCAGTTTAGCTCAAGATTTGATTGTCATCTCACCTTACCCCCAACATGAATGTTGTAGAGCTTGTTATTAGCTTTAATTTTAGTACTAGAAGTCCTTGATAGGATTTGTAGAGCTCAAGTTATGACCTTGCCAAGTTACAGGTCATCTGAGGTATGTGAATCTGGGGTCTTGAAAGTCACCCAACTTGCATCCAACTTTTGCCCAAAAAGGATGATTCCTATGAACTCTTGGTCAACATGAGTGTTGTTCCTCATCTACTTAGATTTCTATAGAGTACTAGAAGTCCTTGATAGGATTTGTAGAACTCAACTTATGGCTTTGACAAGTCAAGGGCATTTTGGTCATTTGGATATTATAGGTCATTTCAAGCATAAGGCCATATCTCCTATTTCCAAGCTTCAAATGGAAAAATCTTCAACATAAAACTTGCTTAGAATGTTGTTTTAAGGCTAGTAGGGAGGTCATGAGATGTTGAAAAGGCTTGTAGCAAAAAGTGGTAAAAATGACCTAAAATGGAGGCATAAGTTAAATAAGTTGAAGTTGGAAATTGGAAATCCCAAGTTACACATCCAAACCATGGCATATAATAGGTCATTTTGACTCTAAAAGACATTCTAAAAACAATGGTTCAGCCACGTTTTTGAATTGAGGCCTAGATCATGGGGCTGCTTTGGAAATTGGTTGCTTGCATCTTAAGGTTCAAATGCAAAACATAAGGAAAGGTAATGAACAAGCTAGCTATGCATCTCAACACATCCTATATCTCATTTAAGGATAATTTCAAGTCAGTTACAAGGGCTGCAAGGGCTATGTCATGAGGTGGGGCATGAGATGAGATAAAGTCATAAACTCATGACATGAGAATCCCAATTTCTCATGGGATGGTTCCAGATGGTTCTAGATGATTCTAAACCACTCTATATAATGTATAGAACTTTCTCAGATGCAGGGTTGGTGTGAGATTTGAGAGAAGAGAGAGATAGCCATTTCACTTGCTTCCATTGCAAGTTGAAATCAAAATCCACATTCTGGTTCAATTCCATTCATTCTTTCAATCCAAACACATTCCTCTGATCGTATTGAAGCTGTGCAGACCAATTTGAGAGCAAAACCATGGAGATTTAAAGAGTTGACATTTGGATTTTTAAGGTTGCAAGTCATAATCGGTTTTGGAGATTGAAGCTTTCTTGGTCCAATCTTTT
Source organism: Lathyrus sativus (assembly GCA_963859935.3). Taxonomy (NCBI): domain Eukaryota; kingdom Viridiplantae; phylum Streptophyta; class Magnoliopsida; order Fabales; family Fabaceae; genus Lathyrus; species Lathyrus sativus. Next base: position 23,712 of record CAWUDS030001796.1, on the reverse strand, counting down.
GCAAACAGAAGCTTCATCATCATTCAAGGATCGATTCTGAAGAGTTTGAAGGCTTGCAGTGAAGGTTTACACCATCTGTTAATCAAGATTCAACAGGTTAGTAACTTTTCTTCTACACCATGATTTAGGCATTATTAGCAAGAGTTGTTAGGCTAGAACGGTTAGAGACCAATAGGAGATGGATTATGAAGAGTTTGAGAGCAATTGGTGAAGTTTCAGTTGGTGTCACCATTTTTGTTTGGACCAAGAACTCGAGTTATGGTGAGCTATAGCTTGAATTAGATGTCAAGAATCAATCAGTGTGAGTTGGTGATCATTCTGAGGTAATTAATTGCAAGAATTGTTGAAACTGAAGTTTGAGCATATCTTTGATCTTGGATCGGGTTTGGAGATTTAGGATGTTTCAATTGATTTCAAGACCATGGTTAGATTCAGGGTGAAATTATGGACAGGTTAGGGTTTTGAATTTCAATTTTCCATGGATATTTGAGGTGATACGAGTTTGGTGAAGATGGAGCTTGAAGCTCTGCATTTCCATGGCTTCTCCATCTGAACCCTAGCTGGAGGAAGAAGAAGAAGGCGTGGCCATCAGATCATGTTAGACTCATTGACTGAGTGGGGAATCCAACGGCTGGGATTCAATTTCTCTTGAAGAGGGAAAATCTGAAGACCATGAAACGCATCGTTTCATTAAAAGGGAGATTGGGCTCAGTTGATATCCCCACCCCCAATTCATGGCCCATTGGTTTTTGTACTGCATTTTGTTACTTTCCACACTGTTGCCTTTTCATTTTCTTTATAATTTCTGAAATGATTTTCTGGTTAATTGGGCCTGGCGTGCATTGCTTTCTGAACCCCCCATTTTGAGCCCATCTGCATTTTGAACTGAAAATACTTGCTATTCACACCAAACATTTCATATTTTAATTTCTTTTTCTCCATTTTTCATTAACCTTTGAAAAATCATAATAAATAGAAAATTAATGATTTTTGCATGGGGATTTTTTCTCCCATTTCATGTTCATGTCTAGAAAATTATGAAACCAAAATATTTGCATTTCATGCATTTTTAATATTTTTTTTGTGTATTTTCTCTTTTAATAGCTTTTTAATTCTTTTATGTTGATACATGGTTTTGTAGAATTTTGTGTAGCTAGTTCCCTTCATATTTTTAGGCCATTCTTTTTAGGATAGTTAGATTAGGACTTTATCTCCCCCATGGATTTATTCTATAATTTTGTGATGAATTTTTGATTAGTTTTGCTTAGATGATTTTAGGTTGTGTAGAATTAGGTTAATCCTTAACATAGGTCCACAATAATCTTAGAATTTTGGGTTTCTATGTCAAGATGAGCATTAGGACATATAGGGTATTAAGGGTAGGTATATAGGATCCCCTAGGAATTATATTAGGTTTTAATATAGTAATATACTATTTTTAGATGATTTTTGTAGCTGATGATTGTTTGTGTTGCCCTTGTGGGTTTGTATTTTTGTTTGCTTTGCTTTGTGGGCTTGGTGAGCTTGGTCTTGCTTTAAGGAGCATTGAGGAGCATAGTAGAAGACTTGAAGATTGATTGAGGAGCTTGAGAGCTTGAGAATCTTGTTTGTTTTGCTGTTGTTTTAGGGTTAGGAATTAGGAAGAGTTTAGACCTAGTTAAGTTCTTTCTTAAAACATGGATGGTATCTTTCACCTCCATTCCTCCCTATGATTCAAGGTCCTTCCCTGGTATTCACCTCTCTCCTTTGGAGGGATAAGTGTTGGTACCTAGGAAGTAGAACTTTTGAGGGAACCATTCACCTGATGTTAAACCCTTATAGGTCACCTTTGGTGGTCAATAAGCAGTTTAACACCCCAGCTTATCCAGTTAAATGATTTCCTCTGGTTTGAGTATCTTGAGAGATGTTGAGCTTGAATGTGAAGATGAAGACTTCATTGAAGAGTGTAGAAGAGGATGATTCCTTGAGTATTGCCATTCCAACTAAAGCTTTGAAGAGCAACAAGAGCAAGTTGACACTTGAAGACTCAATGGAGATCCAGTAAAGACTGAATGAAGAGCCGAGGCTTAAAGATTGAAGGATGAAGTTGACACTTCTAAGTGATTGAAGATTACTCTGAGAAGCTGAAGCTTACAGGAGGAGAAGACCAAGTTGAGACTGGTAAAGCAAGGAGAGCTTGAGAGCTTGAAGACTAAGTTGATACTTAGGAAGAGGATTCAATTGAGATTGATTCTGAAGAGCTGAAGCTTGAGGAACAAGGGAAGTTGATACTTACTTTGAAGCTTGAAGATCCTGAAGGAATCAAGTTAATACTTGTGGTTAATAGTGAATCCTGAAGGTGGAGCTGATTAAGGAGCTGAAGCTCAGAGCAGAAGATAAGTTGAAACTTATGTTGAAGGGTTGAAACCTGGAAAAGCAAATTGATATTTGTCAAGAGTGATGGGAGTCTGAAGACTGAGTTGCTGTTGGAAGAGCTGAAGCTTGAAGTTGAGAGAGGAGTTGATCTGCTTTCTTTTCTGTTTTCTTTTCTGTATTGATGTGTTTTGTTTGATTTGCTTGATGCATTAGAATAAGTCCATATCTAGACTAGGTAGAATCTAGGAGCATGATTGCACTAGGGGTTGAGTTGCTCCCTCTGCTTGTATTGTTACTGTGTGGATTTGCTTGCGGGTATTCGGTAGAGCCCTGCTCCCTTGCCCATGTGGTTTGTTTTGCTTGATAGCATGACTTTATTTTATCTGTATGATTGCAGTTTACTGTATCTTGCTTGATAGCATGTTTTATTTCAGTATGATTACTGTTATTCATTCTGGCTTGAGGTTGAGATGAGCTTGTGGAGGCTGATGCCCCACACACATTTCCTCCCTCACTTGCATTGCATGCATTTTACAGTCGTTTACTGTTTACTATTAAGCTGATGCTTTATTTGTTTCGGTGTATCATTGACATGATCCCTTAGGACTCTCATTTCCTTTGATAAGGAATTGATGATATAACTTTAGGTTGAAACCTATGCATGATAACTTCTAGGAGTTCCCTGTTTCAAACCTCAACCACAGGATGAATCCTTGGCATGACAACAGTAGGACTTGATAGTCTCCCTCCTAGTTGAGCCTGTTCTCTTCTCATCTCAAAACAGTTTAAGATACAGTAATCATGAATGATTTCTTTCGTACGTTACGAGCCTTAAGCTATCTGAGAAAGGATTGTGGGAGAGTTTCTTTTCCACAATCTGGATGTTTAGTATGGTACCCTTTGGGTGACATGCGACGCATTCACTCTCAGGTCATAGTCTCTAGTGCGATTGAAATTGCAAACACATAAAAAACACTTCTTCCGTAAAAGACAAGAAATAATGCGTAGTGTCCCGAACTACGTAAGCTCTGATCTCTCATGCCTGTTGAGAGTACGTAGGCACAGTACTGATGTATTGGCGAGCTACCTTCCCCATAACCCGTCGTAGGTCGAACTACGTTGACTCTGATTTCTCGTTCTCTGATGAGAATACGTAGGCATAAAGCGCGACGCTTTGCCGAGTCATTTTCTTTTCTGTTTAAACCAGCCTTGATAGGTAGATAGATAAAACCAACCCGTTCAGTAAACACAACAAGCGTGGATCCCGTCGAGTACGACGGACGTGAGGGGTGCTAACACCTTCCCCTTGCGTAACCGACTCCCGAACCCAGACAATGGTTGCGACGACCTTGTCTTACCCTTTTCCGTCAGGTTTTTCCGATCGTTTCCTTTCCCGCTCTGAGGGATAAATAACGAAAGGTGGCGACTCTTCTGTTGTGCCGACACCTTATTTTCGCGTAAGCGACAGCTGGCGACTCTGCTGGGGATCGAACCCAGAATCTCTGGTTCTCCGGTTCCCCTGCGAGAGTCAATCCTAGCGCTTGTATGTTTACTTGTTGGGTTGTGTTTATTTATCGCACTTTATTTCCCGCATTTTATTTTCAGTATGATACGATTATCTGTGCTGTTGGGGGAAGGGGCATTCTGATGAGTGTTAAGCCAGACCCAGGCTTGAGTGAACATAGCATTAGTTGTGGAAATTAGTGGGCGCGTGCTTGCTTTGCAGGCACTAGTGTCTCATGAAATCCACGCTCAGACGAGGTTCTCCCGGTTGGCTTCTCTTTCAACCCTTTGGGTTGAGACGGTTGCTGGTTTGGTGGATTGTCGACTCTGGGGACCGATCATTTGTGATTCAGCCGAGTGAGGCCGCTTCATGAGCTGGTGATGCCACACCTTCTAGGTATCGTATCACCCCTCTTGAATGTCTGTGACGCTGATGAACGCATAGGATGCCGAACTTGAGTCAGTTTAGGTCCATACCAGTGAGCAGGGTTGGGTTTATTGCAGGAAACTTTGACCTTCAGACTACCTGGTTTTCTTGACAGCGAATCAATTTTGTTGGGATCTGAAGATCTTATCATCAGATGTGTATTTGCTCTTGATAGAGCAAGTTTTGATCAGAGGATCTTATCATCAGATGTGTATTTGTTCTTGATAGAGCAGGTTTTGATCAGAGGATCTCATTATCAGGTGTCTGATCTTGATGGAACAGAGTTTTATTATCAGAGGTTTGTTCTTGATAGAGCAGAGTGCTGGTTGTTTATTCTTGATGGAGCATATTTTTGATTGGGGTCTGAAGATCTCATCAGCAGATGTATGTTTGTTCTTGATGGAGCAGATTTTTGATTGGGGTCTGAAGATCTCATCAGCAGATGTATGTTTGTTCTTGAGAGAGCAGATTTCTGGGTCCTACATAAGAGGTCTTTATTATCAGATGATTGTTCTTGACAGAGCAGAATTATGATCTGGTGTATATGGCCCTATCAGATGGTTGTTCTTGACAGAGCAAATTTGTGGTCCGATACCAGGGCTTTCTTCTTATCAGATGCAGTGGTTGTTCTTGATAGAGCAAGATTATGGTTTTGTTGATATAGAATCTCCACAGCAGTTGCCTTGGTCTCCTATTGCATGATTGCATTTTGCATTAGTTTGCATATTCATTTGCATTTCATTAACGTGTGTCTGTGTTGCAGGTGCTATTTTCCCCCGATCCAGGATTTCTTGCCTCCTATTGTATTGTTATGGGTTCTCTAAGGAAGACCGTGGCTTACAAGTTCCCCGCCCCTGATGTGGTTAAGTTGACTGGTTTGATAGCTTTAGCAGATGATTCTGTGAGGGATGAGTTCAGAAAATCTTACGGCAGGTTGCTCAGTTTGGTTCGTAAACCTTATGCGTTCGAGGTGACTGGGTTGCACACTCTGTTGCAGTTCTACGACCCTCCGTTGAGATGTTTCACTTTCCAGGATTTTGTTCTCGCGCCCACGCTGGAAGAGTATGCTGATTTGCTAGGTGTGCCTATCAAGAGGCAGATGCCTTTTGTTCATATGGATGCTGAGCCTGATCTGGCTGGTTTAGCTCCTTCACTTCATCTGGACGCCTCCGAGTTGGTATTGACTAGTTGGAACAAGGTTCTCGGGTTCTCCTTGCAGTTCCTAGTGGGAAAGGCTCAGCAGTGCGCCAAGGACGGATGTTGGGTCGCATTCAACGCCATCCTTGCTATATGCATATATGGCATCATTCTGTTCCCCAATATGCCCGATTTTGTGGACTTCGATGCGTTTCATATCTTTGCTTCAGGGAATCTAGTCCCCACCTTGATAGGAGATGTCTACCATTCTATCCACTACAAAAACGAGAACAGGAGGGGCAAGAATGTCTCATGCTGTGTACCCTTGCTTTACAAATGGCTTGATAGTCATCTGCCTAAGAGGGGTCCTTTTGTCTCGTCTGCAGCCACAACTGAGTGGTTCGAGCGTCTGATGAGTTTATCTGCAGAGGATATTGAATGGTTCGACAGAGATAGGTTGGGTACTGAGGTGATCTGCAGTTGCAGCGGGTTTCCAAATGTGCCTTTGATAGGCAGGAAGGGCTGTATAAACTACAATCCATCGTTGCTGGTTCGACAGTTCGCGTATGCTTTGAGAACTCCGCCGAAGGATGAAGAGGTGCAGGAATCTCTGTACCTCACTGGTCTTATAGAGGGGGATCTGTTATCCAAGCTTCAGCGCGCTTGGAATGGTATCAGTAAGCGAGGAAAGCCATTGCTGGGAAGAAGCAACAATCAAGCCTACCCTCCGTATATGACTTGGGTCAGAGCCAGGGCCGATGCTATAGGGATGTCGTTTCCTCATGCCAAACCAGAAAGCCCTCCCATGATTGAAGAGCTTACTAATGTGCCCATTCAGCAGCATAATCAGGTGTTGGCTGAGCGAGATGAATTGAAGCGGGCAAATGAGGAACTGGAGAAGGAATTGGCTCAGCTTCGAAGCGAGAGGAACGAAGCCGTTCATTCTTTCAAAAGGCAGACAGAGCTGGTGAACCGGCTGGGGACAGACCTGACTAAGCAGATAGCCGAGCATGAACGCATGGGTCAGGACTTCAAGGCTGTCAACGACGTACTGGCTACGAAGAAGCAGCACTTGGACGAGGCATATCGGAGGATATCCAAGTTCAACCAGCACTGGAAGGCTTCCCTGGCCACCAGGAAAGAGCGGGAGGATAAGCTGATGCTACAGATCTCCAAGCTGGAAGCCCAGGTGAAGGACAGTGAGAAAAGGTTTGATGAGGAAACCTCCCGCAGATACGCCGCCGAAGGCCAGCTCAACAAAGCTCTCGCTAACCTGAAGGAGCGCAAGCTGACGTTTGAGTCCAAGAAGCGGAAGTTAGAAGATTGCTTCGGCGAAGGAGCATGGGAAGGTTCGGTTGAAGGTCTTCAGTACACCATTGTGCAAAGGGAGTTACTCGTCGAGGGGTTACTCACTCTGCCTGATCATCCAGAAACGAAGGAGTTGTTAGAAGAGTATCGCGCCCGTGGCCGTACTTGACTATTTGTATTCCTTTTGTTTTGATCATTGTTGCATGCTGACCATCACCAGGCTTGTTGGCTGAGGTCACGCTGTTGATTCATCTTGTACTCGCTGATGCTATGTACTGCCTTGATAGGCTTTCTGTATATATGAGATTGTTATTTCCATGATTGGACTCGGACTTCTTCTTATTATTTTCAGCACTGGCACTCAGGCACTAGGATCGGGGGAAATCTCCCTAACGTACAGACACACGCATGCATTTGCATGACGAGCATTTTGTCGTTTTCCCTAACCCTTTTGTGTTTAACAGGTCGTCGCAGGTTTTTTCAGGTTGTTTCAGGTTGTTTCCGGTGGTTCCAGGATTGATCAGAGACCTATTCACCGCTACCCGACTAGAGCTAATTAGACCAGAATCATGGAGCAAGTGCAAACTGATGTTCAGGAACTTCGCGAAAGGATGTATCGCTTTATGGAGCTCATGCAAGTGGTCGCCAATGGCCAGGACCAGCTCAGAACTTTGGTTCAGCCTTTGATTTCCATGGTTGATAGCAACGGCGTACTCCACGGTGGGACCGTGCCTACTCCTCCACCAGTTGAAACTCCGCAGAACGGTGTCCCCGTGACCGGGGGCAACGGCAGTGCTAACGGAAATGTGATGGCCAACATCAGACTCAATACGACGGGCGTCGGTAATGGGAGTTTAGGAGCTAATGTCAATGTCGGGCCGGGCAACGGCAATGCAGGCGTCGGGAATCTGTTTGTGCCTCAGCCATGGCTAGAGGATCGTCAGGACGATGTGTTCTCTCAGAAAGGTGCTGAAGGGGAGCTGAATGCTGAAGCGCGGCTTAGATTCAAGGCACTTGAAGATAAAATGAGAGATATCGAGAATCAGAATACTTTGGGAGTTGATATGTCCAAGTTGGGATTAATTGCTGATTTCAAGGTACCTCCTAAGTTCAAGGTACCTGACTTTGAAAAGTATAAGGGCACCACTTGCCCTCGTGTCCACCTGAGATCGTATTACAGGAAGATGTCTGCTCATTCCGAAGACGAGAAGTTGCTGATGCACTTCTTCCAAGACAGTCTTTCCGGGCCATCCCTTGAGTGGTACATGGGTCTGGAGCCCACTAGTGTGCGCACATGGAAGGATCTTGCTGAAGCATTTGTGCACCACTACCAGTACAATAGTGACTTAGCCCCGAACCGAGTCCAGCTGCAGAACCTGTCGCAGAGGAATAATAAAGGGTTTAAGGAGTACGCCCAGCGGTGGCGTGAGTTGGCAGCCAGGGTTCAGCCGCCGATGGTTGAACGTGAGCTTGTGCAGATGTTCGTAGCCACCCTCCCAGGGGTTTACTATGAGAAGTTGGTCAGCGGTATGTCTGGGACATTCTCAGATCTCATTATCACGGGTGAGCACGTCGAAAATGGGATCAAGATCGGGAAAATTCAAGGTGAGTCATCCTCAGCTGGGGGAGGCAGAAAGAAACCTTATGCTGGCAAAAGGCGAGAAGGAGAAGCGAGCGCTGTGACCAACGCTCGAAGGAAGGGTAAAGGTCCTCACCAGCAGGTGGCCAGTATAAATATCCCGGCAGCTCCACAGTAGCAGCAGCAACAACCGAATCAACAGGGATACAGGAAGTATCAGAATCGGGCATCTTTGGCAAACCGTCACTTCGAGGCACCGCCCATGTCGTACGCGCAACTCTTACAGACTTTGCTTCAGCTACAGTTGATCCAGAAGAGGACGATGGCTCCCTTGACAGGGGCACCTCCGCCAGGGTACGACGCGAATGCCACTTGTGAGTTCCACTCAGGGGCACCAGGCCACACAATCGAGAACTGCAAAGCCTTTAAGCATAAGGTGCAAGACTTGGTGGATGCTAAGATCATCAACTTCTCCGATAATGTGCCCAATGTCACGAAGAATCCTATGCCGAATCATAGGGGAGGCGGAGTGAACGCCATTATCGAAGAAGAGAGCGCAGATTTGTTGACTGACGTCAGAGATCTGAAGACGCCTCTTAGCTTCGTTAAAGCTAAGTTGCTGAAAAGAGGATTCTTTCCAGGATGCAGAGAGTTATGTATGGACTGTGCCACACATTCTGACGGATGCGAGCAGTTGGTAGAAGGAATTCAAAGTCTGATGACTGAAGGGATTCTGCAGTTTAGCCGGAGGGCTGAAGGTGGATCAGGAGAGGTAGTGCTGAAGCAGGCCGATGAAGTCGCCACCATCACCATCCCTCGCCGGCCGATAACTATTTCTGCGCCCAGACCGCCCACAATTACTATCACCAAAGCTGGGCCAATACCCTTCGAGAGCACTAACGCCGTTCCGTGGCATTATGGGGCTGAAGTCTACTGCAACGGACAGAGGTTGGAGCTGGAACCGTATGGGTCGACTGTGGAGAATCTTGCGGGAATCAGTGGTATTACTCGCAGCGGAAGAGTGTTTGCACCACCAGAGGTCGTGACGGATAAAGCAGTCAGAGCTGATGCGGCCGATAAAGGAAAAAGTAAAGTCGTTGAAGAGGTCCCGTGTGGGGTAGAAAAAGACTTGCTAGTTAAAGATGCCGAGGAGTGTGAGGGCAAGTTATCTCACAATACAGGCCTCCGAGTTTTCGATGATGACAAAACACAACCTTGGACAAATTAGAAGCATCATGCAATACCTCATCATGCTATACCTCTTTTTCATTGTTAAATCATTATACCTTAATATGTGTCATAACTGAATGTGGCAGGATGCACAAAATAGAAAAAGCTGTTATTTTTGCAGGTTTCTAAGCAGTGAGTCGACCATACAGTCGGCGCATGAAGCCTGGCATTTCTCAAGGATCAGCGCATGGAAGCTATGCGTCGATCGTACAGTCGGCGCATGAGTACTTTGATTTTCCACGAATCAGCGCATGAAGACATGCGTCGACCATGCTACTCAGCGCATGGAGTTGAGGATTCCCCACGGGTCAGCGCACGCCGACCCTATGGTCGACCATTCGCGCGCTGTGCTGTTTTTCTTGCTGTGTTTAAAATTCTGTTCAGTTGACTGTTTTGGTTATTACTATAAATAGAGTTTTGCTAAATTTTAACAACTAACAATTGAAATCTTGAGTAAATTATCAGGGCAAGAAACGTGAAATAGGTGCAACATATTTCTTCATCTTCATCCTTCACACAACACACAAATCCACAAATATATACAATCATTTTTGCTGTGATTGGTGTCTTGTTCAAGGGTGATAAGGTTCGAACGCGTTGATTGAAGATCCGGTTCGAGTGGAAATTGGGGCAGGTGTTTCTTGCAGAAAACCTTGAGGGTTTTACCCATCAAGACTAGAAGGTTTTGAGGGCTTTTGCTACGGAATAGTTTGTTCAACATTCAAGCAGGTGCAAAGGTAATTGATCAACGGAAGGTTCATCAGTTTAGTAGCGAGGGCGTTGAAGGGTTGAAGACTTTCCGGGTTTGATTTGTTGGTGTCTAAGATCAGCCGAGCCGAAGGTTTGAACAACAGAAGGTTTTTCATTAAGGTGGCTGGAATCGGAGGTCATTCACAACAAATTGAAGGGCTTGATTCATCTTGAATCAAGGTGCAAGAAGTGATAGCAAGCATCAACAACATTTGAGATTGTTTGTATCATTGTCTATCAACTCTTGTGTAAACTGTTCATTCCAACAGGTGATATATATTCAATATATCTCAATTCTAATTTTAGAATTGAGGGCAGACGTACCCCGAAGCGAGGACGACGGGGGAACTGCCTCATCAAATCGTGTGTTCTTCATTTTCTGTCATTTTCAATTCAGCTTATAAAATAAGTGATTCTAGCTTAAGTGATTATTGTCAAACTGTGATACAAATTGAGTAAGGTGTTGAAACTCTGTTTTTAACTACTAAGTACAATAAAAATATTGTACTACGGAATTTCCAATCTCTTACTCAACATAAATATCCTTTGAGGTATTTGTGCACACAAACTGTTCGACAAAAGTCCTGAACTAAAATTGCCTTATTTTGCTTCTAGTTTTTGTGTGCCTTGTTTTTCATTGGAACTAGTCCCATAGGCTTACGTATATCCGGTTTTCCAATAACCGTTCGTTTTAGACTATATTTTTCCTCGGCCGCTTCCGCACTTAAAACATTTTCAAAACCAATTTTAAATTGGTAGCGCCGACTCAAATTTTAATTGGGGATCTATTCAACCCCCCTTCTAGATCCGTGCCATAGTCTAACAAGTGGTATCCAGAGCTCCGGTTATTCGGTGCTTCAAATACAACGAGATAGAAAATGGCAAACGAACCTAAAGGGGCGTATAATAGGGCTCCTGTTTTCAACGGTGAAAATTATAGTTATTGGAAAGACTGTATGCGTGTGCATATAAACTCCATAGATAGAAAAATATGGAACGTTATCCTTAATGGTCCAATAGAAATTACTATGACCAATGCGGATAATGTAGTTGTGCCAAAGCCTGAAGCACAATGGACCGATGACGATGAGAAAAAATATAATTATGATTGGAAAGCTAAAAACATCTTAATCTCCTCATTAGGTGTAGATGAATATTACCGTGTATCCCATTGTCCTACTGCTAAGGCCATGTGGGATTCACTACAAATAGCCCATGAGGGGACAACCGATGTTAAGTTAGCTAGAATCAACACTCTTATACAAGAGTTTGATCTCTTTTTCATGGAGCAAGGGGAAACCATTGCCGACATGCAAAAGAGATTTACTCATCTTATCAATCGCTTACATTCACTAGGTAGGCCTATTTCCAATGATGTTGCTACTAATAAAGTCTTGAGATGTCTTAACAGGGAATGGCAGCCAAAAGTGACCGCCATCAAAGAGGCAAATGATCTTACCACATTAGACTTGACAACATTGTTTGGCAAATTGCAAGAGCATGAACAGGTACTCTTGAGCTTAGACCAACGTGAAAAGATGGAAAAGAAAGAAAAAGCGAAGGTGAGTGAAAAGAAATCGATAGCTCTCAAGACTTCCTCCTCGAAGTCTCAAGCAAAAGAGCAAAATGATTATTCCTCGAGCGACGAAGAAGAAGAAGACACAAGCGAAGATATGGGGTTGTTTGTTAAAAGGTATAACCGTTACGTAAGGAAGAACGACATACAACATTCTGAGAAGAACTTGGTAAACTTCCGGAAACACTCAAGACACTCCAAGGATGATGACTCGAAAGGTAAAAAGACTAGAGGGACGTGCTACAAGTGTGGAAAGCCCGGTCACTACAAACCGGACTGTCCAATGAATAAAAAGGGAAAGGACAAGGAATCAGCAAAATCACACAAGAAATCATCAAAGCCGAGGAGAGCATACATAGCATGGGAAAGTGACAGCGACTCTTCCTCCTCTGATGAAAGTTCTAGTGATGAAGAAGAGTCCGTGAATCTATGCCTCTCCGCAAATCAGAAAAATAAGAAAAAACAAGTACGTAACTCTAAATATGATAAGTCATCAGATATGTCGCATTCAGAATTACTAGCCGCATTTCATGCCTTACATAATGAAGCAGTTGAAGCCTTCAAGAAACTTGCTTCTAATAAGAAAATCTTTACGTATTTAGAGCATAAGGTTAAAGAGTCCGAAAAGAAATTAGAGGACCTAAAGGCTTCCATTGTGAAAGGCAATAAATCGGATTGTAAGGACGATAGAAACCCTTTCAACTTCGGGTGTGGCACTTGTCATATTTGGCAAGGTGAGGTTAGACACCTCAAGGCCAAATTAAACAAGGCACTCGAGCCTAAAATTACATTTGCTATTGATAAAAAGGATTTTAGAAAAAGTATGATTAATCCATACCAAAAATATGCATATGTAATTAGGGATCAAGCAAGTGAAAGTGTCTCTAAAGTTGATTTTGCTTGCTTATACTGTTGCAGGAAAGGCCACTCCATTGGTAAATGTCGTTTTAGAAGATTTCTTGTTCCTAAAGACATCTACCAATGGTTGCCCAAACGCAACCATTTTGTCGCTAACCTATTAGGACCCAATATGCCATTGGGTACCTCCTTGTGCTAATTATGTTTTGACAGGTGAAATGTGTCGAGACCACCGAGAGAAGATGGGTTCTCGATAGTGGGTGCTCAAGACACATGTCTGGAGACATATCCTTATTCATAGACTTTGTGGCTAAGAAGAAAGGGTATGTAACTTATGGTGATAACAACCGCGGAGCAATACTAGGCAAAGGTAGTGTAGTTAATCCCGCCTCTGCTATGATTTCCGATGTATTGCTTGTCGAAAACCTTAAACATAATCTGCTTAGCATTAGCCAATTGTGCGACAAAGGATACAATGTATCTTTTTCAAAAGATTGTTGCAAAATTGTGCATGAAAATGATAAGAAGAATATGTTTAATGGTTTTAGAGTAAACAATGTATATATGCTTGACTTAAATGAAGTATCATTAACAAGCGACAAATGCCTCATAACTATGAGTGAAGACTCATGGCTATGGCATAGGCGTTTAGCGCATGTTAATTTTGACTTACTCAATAAGGTAGTCTCAAAAGACCTAGTCTTAGGACTTCCCAAAATAAAGTTCACCAAGGATCACCTTTGTGATGCTTGTCAAAAAGGGAAGCAAACGAGGATCTCATTTAAATCTAAAAAGATAATTTCAACAACGAGACCTCTTGAACTTCTACACATGGACTTGTTTGGGCCGTCTAGGATCAAAAGTCTAGGAGGAAACTATTACGGGTTCGTAATAGTGGACGATTTTTCTAGGTTTTGTTGGACCATCTTCTTAGTAAGTAAAAGTGATACATTTGCCGCTTTTGAAAAATTTGCTAAGCTTTCCCAAAACAAGTTAAATACAAACATAGTGTCCATAAGGAGCGACCATGGAGGTGAGTTTGAAAATAATTTGTTTGAAGAATATTGCGGTAACCATGGTATTGATCATAACTTCTCCGCTCCACGCACTCCTCAACAAAACGGGGTTGTGGAGCGCAAAAACCGTATTTTAGAAGAATTGGGAAGAACAATGATCAATGAGAGTGGTTTACCTAAATATTTTTGGGCCGACGCCATTAGTACGGCATGTTATGTTTTGAATAGGGTACTTATTCGCCCCATTCTAAACAAAACACCGTACGAACTCTTAAAAGGGCGAAAGCCAAATGTCTCTCACTTGCACGTGTTTGGATGTAAATGTTTTGTATTAAACAATGGTAAGGAAAACTTGGGCAAATTTGATTCCAAAGCCGATGAAGGTATCTTCTCGGATACTCTCACTCGAGTAAAGCATATAGAATTTACAATAAACGATTACTTGCTATAGAAGAGTCTGTGCATGTTACTTTTGATGAGTCCTATCCGAGAAATGTCGGAAAGGATAGTGTTGTTCATGGTGCAGGTACATCCACAGAAGACATACTCAAAGATGGCGAAACAGGGATTGATCAACCTGACAAAGTCAAAGTTGAGGAGGATAAGGATGTATATCATGAAGCAAATGAGGAAGTTCATCCGCCTACAAACGATGATCTCCCTCAAGCTTGGAAATCCTCTAAAGATCATCCAATCGACAACATTCTCGGAGACATCACAAAGGGAGTCACTACTCGATCGAAGCTAAGTAATTTTTGTTATCACTTCGCTTTCGTGTCACAAATGGAACCTAAAAATCCTAAGGAAGCCCTACTCGATGAACATTGGTTTCTGTCAATGCAGGAGGAACTAAATCAGTTTACTAGAAATGAGGTTTGGGACCTTGTCCCTCCTCCGCAAGGTCATCGAGTAATCGGCACCCGATGGGTGTTTAGGAACAAGCTGGACGAAAACGGGGTAATAACTCGTAACAAGGCGCGTTTAGTCGCGCAGGGGTATAACCAAGAGGAGGGCATCGACTATGAGGAAACTTATGCTCCGGTTGCCCGACTCGAGGCTATACGCCTTCTTCTTGCTTTCGCATGTGCGAAAGATTTTAAGTTATTTCAAATGGATGTCAAGAGTGTGTTCCTTAACGGATACATAAATGAAGAGGTCTACGTTGCACAACCTCCGGGTTTTGAATCTCATGAGTACCCCGATCATGTTTATAAACTAAAACGGGCGTTGTATGGTCTCAAGCAAGCTCCTAGAGCTTGGTATGAA
Source organism: Lathyrus sativus (assembly GCA_963859935.3). Taxonomy (NCBI): domain Eukaryota; kingdom Viridiplantae; phylum Streptophyta; class Magnoliopsida; order Fabales; family Fabaceae; genus Lathyrus; species Lathyrus sativus. The sequence goes on along the minus strand of CAWUDS030001796.1, from coordinate 8,707 downwards.
CGCCTAAGTAAATTTCTACTTGATCAAGGTTACTCAAGAGGAAAGGTTGACACGACACTCTTTATTAAACGTCAAGGAAAGCACTTGATATTAGTTCAAATCTACGTTGATGATATAATCTTTGGATCGACTAACATGAATCTCGTGAGAGAGTTTTCTGTTCTTATGCAGGGTGAATTCGAGATGAGTATGATGGGAGAGCTCACATACTTCCTCGGCTTGCAAATTAAACAATTCAAGGAAGGAACTTTTGTGAGTCAAACAAAGTATTGTTTGGACCTTCTCAAGAGATTTGACATGGCAAAACCCAAGGCCATAGACACCCTCATGCCTACATGTGCAAATTTGAATAAGGATGAAAGCGGTAAGGACGTAGAGGTAAAAAGGTATAAAGGTATGATTGGATCACTTCTCTATCTCACTGCGTCGCGTCCTGATATTATGTTTAGCGTGTGTATGTGCGCAAGATACCAATCATGTCCTAAGGAATCCCACCTAAAAGCTGTTAAAAGAATACTTCGGTACCTATCCGGTACTCCAAAGTATGGCTTGTGGTATTCCAAAGGTAGTGATTGTTCGTTGTTAGGTTATTCCGACTCCGAATTTGCGGGTTGCAAGTTGGATAGGAAAAGAACTAGTGGTACGTGTCACTTGTTTTCAAATTCTTTGGTTAGTTGGCATAGCAAAAAGCAAGTTTCAGTTGCTTTGTCAACCGCCGAAGCGGAATACATTGCCGCCGGTAGTTGCTGTGCTTAAATCCTGTGGATTAAGCAACAACTATTGGACTTTAACCTCAAACTTGAACGTATCCCAATCCTATGTGACAATACCAGTGCTATTAATCTTTCAAAGAATCCGGTATTGCACTCTCGCACTAAACATATTGTAATTCGACACCATTTTCTTCGTGATCACGTTGAGAAAGGTGACGTTGTATTTGAACATGTTGATACTAAGAATCAACTAGCGGATATTTTTACTAAGCCGCTAGCCACTGAACCTTTCTTTCATATTCGCCGAGAACTCGGTATTCTCGACATTTCGGAGCGGGAGTCATAATTTGCTTATTTCAGCTTATTTCATACACATCTATATTTTGTACTTCTAACAAATTTGATGTTTTTGCAAGTACAAGTATGTTGTTTATCAAGCTTATCCGGCATTGAGGTGATATTGTTCCTCTTCCTTCTCTCTACATACAAGTTTTATTTGTGATCTCAAAGTAAAATATGTTAACTGTGGTGCCTATGTGAATCATCTGTTGTGTATTTAAAATTGCTTGATTGAACATTTTTGTTGTGGTATTATTGTCTGCATTTATTAAGCATCATGTCATATGAAACCAGGCAAAATTCTGCATTTTCAGGTCTTGGGTCGACCATACCAGAACAGAGGTCGACGCACTCTGTTTAACTTTTAAAATTATTGAAATTTTTACAGCATGCGTCGATGCATGCAGAGCTATGGTCGACGGCTCGCTGAAAAATTCAGTTTTATTTTTCTGCCTGTTCGTTTCAGGTCTCCTCATTAAAGGTAGTTACATGCATCCATTCATATTCCTAGGGAGTTGCATCTATTACCCTCCACTACTTCTTGTCTCTTCCACTCTCCAACAAACCCTAAGTTTCTCTTAAAAAGGGGGAAACTATTGTTCTAAACCCACAGCAAAAACCTCCCATTTCAGAATCCTCCCATTTCTCATTACCCACCAAATGTGAACTACCCTTCCTTTGCATACACTTCTATTTCCGCTGACAAAGAATTCAGTCCAAAAGTTTTCTCAATGATGGGATACGTCTGGATTCACAAATACCAAAAGTACAAATTCTATCGCCGCGCAAATATGCCTCAGTCCGAATCATCAAGTGAAGAGAGTGCAGATGAGTCCGAAGGTGAAGAGAATGAAGCAAGTGCAGATGGTTCAGATGAAAGTGAAGAAGAACAAGAACAGGATACACAGGCTGCTGACACAGTGCAACCAGACCAAGCTGATCATACAGAGCGTCAAACATATGAGCCTCCAGACAACTATCAAGAGTCGCCACCAAATTCCAACCTCAATAATGACGGGACTGCTTACACGGGTCAACAAGAAACTGACAGTGAGGAAAATAACCAAGGCTGGGGTGAATGGCAATACACTGGGTGGACCACACTTGGGAGATTCTATCAGCCCTATCAACATAGCTCTGAGGCACCTCCTTCTCCTCAACAGCCATCCAACAACTCCGAAATTCTGGAAATGATGCAGTCCATGCAATTAGACCAACGTAACTTCATGACCACTATGCAGGAACAGCAACAGAATTTTATGAGAAGTCAGGATGAACGGATGGAACAAGTTCGCTCTGAGCTGCAAACTCAAAATGAGCGGATCAGTGGAATCTCCACACAGCTAGATGCTCGCTTTGAGATTCTCGTTCACTCCCATCAAGCTGAAGAACGAGCAATTACTGAGAGTCTCGACTTCCTGAACAACATCACTGAAGAGTTCACTGATTTGGCTCATCCTCAACGTCATCCCCATTTCTATGAGAGGCGTGGCCGTGGTTGTGGCCGTGGACGGGGTTATTAGCTTGTGTTCGTCTTATTATGGTTTCATTTGCTGTTTTGATTGCATGCATCATAGTCTCTTTCGTTGTTTTTGGTTGCAAACTTTGTTATGGTGTTTTGTTTAAATTCCTAAATTCTGTCAAGACTTTATGTGCTGCTACTTTATGTTCTATCTTCTTTTCTTATCAATATTATGTATCAATATTGGTGTATGTTTAATTATTATCTGTTGGATATATTGTATGGTTTTTTTTCTTGATTTCATGTTAGATATATTGTTAATCCGTCAAGGCTTTATAGTTCTCCGTTTCTTTTTGATGTTGTCAAAGGGGGAGAAAAGCGTCAACCACCACAAATGCTTTGACTGAAAAAGAAAGGGGGAGAGCGTACAACTATGATTAAAGACATCGCATGTTGTGTGCAACAGGTTGTCATCATCAAAAAGGGGGAGAATGTGAGGGCAAGTTGTCTCACAATACAGGCCTCCGAGTTTTCGATGATGACAAAACACAACCTTGGACAAATTAGAAGCATCATGCAATACCTCATCATGCTATACCTCTTTTTCATTGTTAAATCATTATACCTTAATATGTGTCATAACTGAATGTGGCAGGATGCACAAAATGGAAAAAGCTGTTATTTTTACAGATTTCTAAGCAGTGAGTCGACCATACAGTCGGCGCATGAAGCCTGGCATTTCTCACGGCTCAGCGCATGGAAGCTATGCGTCGACCGTACAGTCGGCACATGAGTGCTTTGATTTTCCACAGATCAGCGCATGAAGACATGCGTCGACCATGCCACTCAGCGCATGGAGCTGAGGATTCCCCACGGGTCAGCGCACGCCGACCCTATGGTCGACCGTTCGCACGCTGTGCTGTTTTTCTTGCTGTGTTTAAAATTCTGTTCAGTTGACTATTTTGGTTATTACTATAAATAGAGTTTTGCTAAATTTTAACAACTAACAACTGAAATCTTGAGTAAATTGTCAGGGCAAGAAACGTGAAATAGGTGCAACATATTTCTTCATCTTCATCCTTCACACAACACACAAATCCACAAATATACACAATCATTTTTGCTGTGATTGGTGTCTTGTTCAAGGGTGATAAGGTTCGAACGCGTTGATTGAAGATCCGGTTCGAGTGGAAATTGGGGCAGGTGTTTCTTGCAGAAAACCTTGAGGGTTTTACCCATCAAGACTAGAAGGTTTTGAGGGCTTTTGCTACGGAATAGTTCGTTCAACATTCAAGCAGGTGCGAAGGTAATTGATCAACGGAAGGTTCATCAGTTTAATAGCGAGGGCGTTGAAGTGTTGAAGACTTTCCGGGTTTGATTTGTTGGTGTCTAAGATCAGCCGAGCCGAAGGTTTGAACAACGAAAGGTTTTTCATTAAGGTGGATGGAATCGGAGGTCATTCACAACAAATTGAAGGGCTTGATTCATCTTGAATCAAGGTGCAAGAAGCGATAGCAAGCATCAACAACATTTGAGATTGTTTGTATCATTGTCTATCAACTCTTGTGTAAACTGTTCATTCCAACAGGTGATATATATTCAATATATCTCAATTCTAATTTTAGAATTGAGGGCAGACGTACCCCGAAGCGAGGACGACGGGGGAATTGCCTCATCAAATTGTGTGTTCTTCATTTTCTGTCATTTTCAATTCAGCTTATAAAATAAGTGATTCTAGCTTAAGTGATTATTGTCAAACTGTGATACAAATTGAGTAAGGTGTTGAAACTCTGTTTTTAACTACTAAGTACAATAAAAATATTGTACTACGGAATTTCCAATCTCTTACTGAACATAAATATCCTTTGAGGTATTTGTGCACACAAACTATTCGACAAAAGTCCTGAACTAAAATTGCCTTATTTTGCTTCTAGTTTTTGTGTGCCTTGTTTTTCATTGGAACTAGGTAACCTTGCAAATTGAAGTAAACATTTGATAAGCTTAGTTTGTGTTGTGATTTTATTTTTCCGAATTGTCATAAATCCATAGGCTTACGTATATCCGGTTTTCCAATAACCGTTCGTTTTAGACTATATTTTTCCTCGGCCGCTTCCGCACTTAAAACATTTTCAAAACCAATTTTAAATTGGTAGCGCCGACTCAAATTTTAATTGGGGATCTATTCAACCCCCCCTTCTAGATCCGTGCCATAGTCTAACAAGGAGTTTATGTGGTTGATTAAAAAGAGTGACTACAAGATTGTAGATCATCTCCATCAGACGCCCTCGAAGATTTCCATTCTCAACTTGTTGCTGTGTTCTGAAGCACACCGCAACGCACTGCTGAAGGTGTTGAACGCCGCATATGTACCGCAAGAAATATCGGTGAATCAGCTAGAAGAGGTCGTAGCCCACGTAAATGCTGGAAATGGGCTAGGGTTCACAGACCTAGAGCTGACGCCCAAGGGGAGGAATCACAATAGCGCCCTGCACATCTCGATAGAGTGTAGGGGCACGATCATGTCGCACGTATTGATGGACACGAGTTCGTCACTTAATGTGCTTCCGAAGAAGGCATTAATGAAGTTGGATACTCGTAGAGTGATCTGCACACCCAGTGATCTGGTTGTGAAGGCGTTCGACGGAACTAAACGCCACGTTTTCGGGGAGGTGACCCTGCCGATCCAAGTCGGTCCGGAAACGTTCAACACGGTCTTTTATATTATGGATATCATGCCTGCCTACAGTTGTCTCTTAGGCCGGCCGTGGATCCATGCTGCTGGTGCCGTGACCTCCACGTTGCACCAAAAGCTCAAATATGCTGTCGGAGGAAGCATCGTAACCGTTTGTGGCGAGGAAGACATAATGGTGAGCCATTTGTTGTCCTTCAAGTATGTGGAGATGGATGGCGAAATCTATGAGACTCTATGCCAAGCGTTCGAAGCTGTCAAAGTGAAGGACGTAGCTCCCGTAAGCACTGAAAAGCCAGAGATGACTCTCTCCTCGTTCAAGGAGGCTCGAGTCGTTGTCCAAGCCGGATCTACCCCAGGCTGGGGGCGAATTTTGGAGATACCCAACAAGCAGGATAAGTTTGGGTTGGGATATTCTCCGGGAGCTGAAGCTTCTTCTTCTTCTAGCAGCGCGTCTCGAGGTAAAGGGCCGATCCAGTTTACCAGTGGCGGAATGATTTTTGAAAGCATCAGCGCAGTGTCTGAAGACAACGGGGATAGCGACTGTGACCTCGACTCTTGGATCCAGCCAAGCAAGCCAGGCGAGGGCCTCAACAATTGGTCCGTCAAGGATATCATCCAGATGACAAGCGAAGAGTAATGATTTACTTTTTCCAATCATTGTACAACCCTATGTCCTACCCGGGGCATAATGGTTTTATTGTCAGGGCCTTGTTGGATTATGTACTTGCATTTTGTTAATAAATCAAAGGCGTTTTCTTCGTATTCAAATATTGTGTTCTCTGTTATTCCTGTTTTATATTGAAAAACAATAAAATGGCAATGGGGTTTGTGCTAACCTGCATATCCCTGTTTTAAGCTTAACCCTTGTTATTGCAGGATCCACATAACAAATGACATCAACTCTGGACCTTCTACGGCTCACTTCGACTTCGATTGCCCGATCTATCAAGCCGAAGAAGAGATTGATGAAGACGAATACCTTCCTGAAGAGTTGGCCCGCTTGTTGAAACAAGAGGAGAAAGTTATCCTGCCTCATGAAGAGGAGATCGAGATCGTGAATCTGGGTTTTGAAGAAGTCATCAGAAATGTCAGGATAGGGGCTACGCTGCAGAGTGATGTCAAGCAGAGATTGGTCGAGATGCTAAGAGAGTATAGTGACGTCTTTGCTTGGTCATACGAAGATATTCCCGGACTTGACACGGACATCGTGGTCCACCACTTGCCGTTACGAGAAGATTGTCCTCCCGTTAAGCAGAAGCTTAGGAGGACGAGACCAGATATGGCCGTTAAGATCAAAGAAGAAGTGCAGAAACAGCTTGATGCTGGCTTCTTAGCGGTCACTACTTACCCTCTGTGGGTCGCCAACATAGTGCCTGTACCGAAGAAGGACGGTAAGGTACGCATGTGCGTCGATTATCGGGATTTGAATAGGGCGAGCCCTAAAGATGATTTCCCGTTGCCTCATATTGATGTGTTGGTTGACAACACAGCCCAGTTCTCCGTGTTTTCGTTCATGGATGGCTTCTCCGGTTACAATCAGATCAAGATGGCGCCGGAGGACATGGAGAAAACGACGTTTATCACTCCTTGGGGAACATTTTGCTATAAGGTAATGCCTTTCGGTCTGAAGAACGCAGGGGCCACTTACCAGCGAGCAATGGTTACTTTGTTTCATGACATGATTCATCATGAGATCGAAGTCTATGTTGATGACATGATTGCGAAGTCCCAAACGGAGGAGGGACATCTGGTCAATTTGCTGAAGCTTTTTGAGAGGCTTAGGAAGTTCAGGTTGAGGCTGAATCCTAACAAATGTACTTTCGGAGTACGGTCCGGAAAGTTACTGGGGTCTATCGTGAGTGAACAAGACATCGAGGTTGATCCTGCGAAAATAAAAGCCATACCAGAAATGCCAGTGCCAAAAACAGAAAAAGAAGTTCGTGGTTTCTTGGGCAGAATAAACTACATTGCAAGGTTTATCTCTCAGCTCACGGCCACATGTGAACCGATGTTCAAGCTTTTAAAGAAAGATCAGGCGATTACCTGGAATGAGGATTGCCAGAAGGCATTTGACAAGATAAAGCAGTATCTTCAAGAACCTCCGATCTTGATACCCCCAGTGGCTGGACGGTCTCTAATCATGTACTTGACAGTTCTTGAGAATAGTATGGGGTGTGTTCTCGGTCAGCACGACGAGACGGGAAGAAAGGAGCATGCCATTTACTACTTGAGTAAAAAGTTCACTGACAGTGAATCTCGCTACTCGATGCTGGAGAGGACGTGTTGTGCACTAGCCTGGGCTGCCAAACGTTTACGACAGTACATGCTCAATCACACCACCATGCTAATTTCGAAGATGGATCCAATCAAGTACGTCTTCGAGGAGGAGGCTCTTTCAGGCAGGATTGCCAGATGGCAAATGGTGTTGACGGAATATGATATTCAGTACGTTTCCCAAAAGGCCATCAAGGGAAGCATATTGTCTGATTACCTTGCCGAACAGCCGATCGAGGATTACCAGCCGATGAAATTTGAATTCCCTGATGAGGATATCATGTTTCTCAAAGCGAAGGATTGCGATGAGCCGTTGCCCGACGAGGGGCCAGACCGGAAATCCCAGTGGAAATGATATTCGACGGGGCGGTTAATTCCTACGGAAGTGGCATAGGGGCGATCATCACAACTCCCCACGGATCCCACATCCTGTTTACTGCGAGACTAACGTTTCCAGTCACCAATAATGAGGCGGAGTACGAAGCATGCATCATGGGTCTAGAAGAGGCAATTGATTTGAGAATCAAGAACCTAGACGTATATGGTGACTCGGCGCTTGTGATCAACCAGATTAAAAGGGAGTGGGAGACTCGTCAATCGAATTTGGTGCCGTACATGAACTATGCCAGAAGGCTACTTCCGTTCTTTAATCGAGTGGAACTCCATCATGTGCCCAGGACAGAAAATCAGATGGCTGATGCCTTAGCCACGTTGGCTTCAATGTATAAAGTCAATTTTTGGAATGAGGCTCCAAGAATTGTACTATCTCGTCTTGACAGACCTGCATTTGTCTTTGCAATCGAGGAAGCCGCCGACGGCAAGCCATGGTTCCACGACATCCAGACTTTCCTTATGACTAAGGAGTATCCTGCGGGAGCGTTAACCCAGGATAAGAAGACTTTGAGGAGGCTGTCTGGAAATTTTTATCTCAATCCTGATGGAGTTTTGTATAAGAGAAACCACGATCTCGTGCTACTCAGATGTGTAGATGAGAAAGAGGCGACGGGCATGCTATGACGAGAAAGATCCTAAGAGCAGGGTACTACTGGCTGACAATGGAATCAGACTGCTTTAAATTCGCGAGGAGATGTCATAAATGCCAGATTTATGCTGATAAAGTTCATGTGCCGCCGTGCCCGTTAAATGTCATGTCCTCCCCGTGGCCGTTCTCCATGTGGGGCATCGACATGATAGGCAAGATCGAGCCCACTGCATCTAACGGTCATC
>CAWUDS030001795.1:0-12190 GCA_963859935.3 Lathyrus sativus | reverse complement strand
TAGATGCATTGATGTGATTCCACAGATGCATGAACAGAATGTAAGGAAGATCTACCTTATTGCTCTGACTAAGACAGTACATAAAATAGATCTGTTCATTGTTGACATAATCTGGGGAATTTGTTGACTTCCTGTGATGTATGCATCCCATGAAGATCTTGGCCCAAATCTTGTAATCAGGCTTCAGATCTTTGAATCTGTTAGAAGCTTGTCCAGCAGTCATAACTTCCTCATAAACTTCATCCATATCCACACGCCCAGCTGGCAAGTGGGAAACACCATCTGTTTCTTCATAACCAATTAATCTTCTTATCAGATCCTCTGTGATGATAATCTCCTTTCCTAGCACAGATGATAAAATAAACTTGGGATACACAGATGCATGAATCCAGAATTCCTTCACAAGTAGAGGGTAAACTGGTCCAAACAATCTATCAAAGTATTTCACCCATCCTTGAGCTCTAACAATGAAGCGAAAATCAAACCCATTGTCAGCCAGAGAATCAAATTCAACCATGGATTCACACAGCACTTCTAGTTTATCAATAGGTGTGAGAAGAGTTCTCTTGGGAGGAGAATATGGAGCAACACCTAAGTTATCTGAAGTCACAGCAGCCATTGTAGATTGAAACAGAGCAGTTGTTGATGAAGAAGACGCCATTGAAGAATGCTTTTTCAAACACTTAGGTTTTGAGTTTTTATGCAGAGAGAACAAGAGATGAAAACGCATGTAAATTCTGAGAGTGAAAAGTGTGAAAGTGAATACACAACAAGTATTTATACTAAACACTTAGGCACATCAAAAGTCAGAAAGAACGCATGTTTGAGCAAGCATTAAATGAAGAGAATAAAATCATTTCAAATAATAAATGCTTCTGACAATTTTGGGGGGGAAAACCAAGATATTTACTATTCAAATTTCACCTCAAACGTCTCTTCAGTTATGTACACGCCACCTCTTCAGATTTTGTGTGACACATGTTTGCTTGCATGCTGTTCTGAAATCTCTCAAGAAATGAAACGTTATCCAACGTTCAGATCTTCTAAAGATGATTAGTTCAGAGTTTCACATCAGAAATATTAATCAGAATAGAATAAATAAACAGAAGAAATACTTCAGATGAATTAAGCATTTTTGCATCTGTAACAATTTGCTTCTGATAAATATCATTCTGGACAAAAATCCATACCAATATTTTTCAGAATAAAATTGAATCTATCTTCAACAAGGGGTTTTGTAAAAATATCTGCCCATTGATGATCTGTATCAACAAAGGCTAAGTTTATGATTCCCTTCTGAACATAGTCTCTGATGAAATGATGCTTAATTTCTATATGTTTTGCCTTAGAATGTAAAATGGGATTCTTGGACAAACATATAGCAGAAGTATTATCACAAAAGATAGAAATGTTACTCTCAAAAATTTGATAATCTTCTAGTTGACTTTTCATCCAGAGCATCTGCGTGCTACATCCAGCAGCAGCAATGTATTCAGCCTCTGTGGTTGAAAGTGCAATTGTGGGTTGCTTCTTGCTGTACCAGGAGATTAGATTTCTTCCTAGAAATTGACAACTTCCAGAAGTACTTTTTCTTTCCACTCTGTCTCCAGCATAGTCAGCATCACAGAATCCAACTAATTTGAAATCATCAGATTTTCTGTAACACAAACCCACATTAGAAGTACCTTTCAGATACCTTAGAATCCTCTTGACAGCTGTCAAGTGTGATTCTCTAGGATCTGATTGGAATCTAGCACACAGACAAACACTGAATAATATGTCAGGTCTAGAAGCAGTAAGATAAAGAAGAGAACCAATCATACCTCTGTAGAGCTTCTGGTCTACTTTCTTACTTACCTCTTCTTTGCCAAGAGATCTAGTAGGATGCATTGGAGTCTTTGCTAGCTTGCTGTCAGACATGTTGAATTTCTTCAGAAGTTCTTTAACATACTTTGTCTGATGTATGTAGGTGCATTCTGGAGTTTGATTAACTTGGATTCCTAAAAAGAATCTGAGTTCTCCCATCATGCTCATTTCAAATTCTGCCTGCATACATGTAGCAAACTCCTTTCCAAGCATAATATTTGTTGATCCAAAAATAATATCATCTACATAAATTTGGCAAATTAGAAGATCTTTCTTTATAGTTTTACAGAATAAAGTTGTATCCACTTTGCCTCTGATGAAATTCTTCTCCAGAAGAAAATTACTCAATCTCTCATACCAAGCTCTGGGAGCTTGTTTTAATCCATATAGAGATTTCTTTAATTTGAAAACATGATCTGGAAATTTTTCATTTTCAAAACCAGGGGGTTGGTCGACATAAACTTCTTCTTCTATAATACCATTAAGAAAGGCACTTTTAACATCCATCTGATACAGAGTGATGTTATTTTGTGCAGCAAAGGAAATAAGAAGGCGTATAGATTCTAACCTTGCCACTGGAGCATATGTCTCAGTGTAATCAATACCTTCTTGCTGACTGTATCCTTGAGCAACCAGCCTTGCCTTATTCCTCTCAACTTCTCCTTTCTCATTTAGTTTATTTCTGAAGACCCATTTTGTACCAATAATATTGAATCCTTGAGGTCTTTGAACTAGATCCCATACATCATTTCTGCTGAATTGGTTTAGCTCTTCTTGCATGGCAATAATCCAATCATTATCTTGCAGAGCTTCTTCTACAGAAGATGGTTCAATTTCTGACACTAGTCCAAATAGTGATGCTTCAGATGATCTTAGAAAGGATCTTGTTCTGATGGGATCATCCTTCTTTCCAATAATTACATCCTCTGGATGAGAAGCTTTAATTCTGGATGATGATCCTCTGATAGTTGACTCTTCAGAAATATTTAGATTATTCATCTGAGAAGTTAAGGGAGTGGCATCTGGAGTTGCTTTTGGTTCCTTCACTTGAAGTTTGTCTGCTTCTGGAACTTCAAAGTCAATAAAGACTACTTCCCTATCTGCAGAGTTATCAACCTGCTTTGGCTTTTCAGAGCCAAGCTTATCATCAAATCTGACATGAATGGATTCTTCCACAATCTGTGTCTCAGTGTTGTATACTCTGTAGCCTTTAGAGCGTTCAGAATATCCAAGCATGAAACACTTTTGTGCTTTGGAATCAAACTTGCTCAGATTTTCCTTAGTGTTTAATATATAACAAATACATCCAAAAGGATGAAAATATGAAATGTTGGGCTTTTTGTTCTTCCACAATTCATAAGGAGTCTTTTTCAGAAGAGGTCTAACAGACACTCTGTTCTGAATGTAGCATGTTGTATTGATTGCTTCTGTCCAAAAATGTTTTGCCAGATTTGTCTCATTGATCATGGTTCTGGCCATTTCTTGCAAAGTTCTGTTTTTCCTCTCTACAACCCCATTCTGTTGTGGAGTTCTAGGACAGGAAAAATCATGAGCAATGCCATTTTCAGAAAAATATTTTTCAAAATATTTATTTTCAAATTCACCACCATGATCACTTCTGACTTTTATAATTTTGAAATTCTTTTCATTCTGGACTTGCTTGCAGAAGTCAAAGAACACAGAATGTGACTCATCCTTGTGTTTTAAGAACTTTACCCATGTCCATCTGCTAAAGTCATCAACAATGACCAATCCATACTTCTTGCCTCTGATGGATGCAGTTTTCACTGGTCCAAACAGATCAATATGAAGTAGTTCTAATGGTTTAGAGGTAGAAACAACATTTTTTGATTTGAAAGATGTTTTTGAAAACTTCCCTTTCTGGCATGCTTCACAAAAAGCATCTGAAGTGAACTTCAGATTAGGGAGTCCTCTGACAAGATTAAGTTTATTAATCTGAGATATACGTCTCATATTAATATGGCCCAATCTTCTGTGCCAGACCCATTGCTCTTCATTAACAGACAAGAGGCATTTAACATTTTGAACTTTAAGTTCTGAAAGATTTATTTTATAAATGTTGTTTTTCCTCTTACCACTAAACAGGATAGAGCCATCCTTCTGACTAATAGCTTTACAACATTTTTGATTAAAAGTTATATCATAACCATTGTCACTTAATTGACTTATGGACAATAAGTTATGTTTTAACCCTTCAACAAGTAAAACATTAGTAATAGAGGGAAGTTTACCATTTCCAATTGTGCCAGATCCAATGATCTTGCCCTTCTGGTTCCCTCCAAACTTCACGTCACCTCCAGATCTAAGTTCCAGGCTTTAGAACATAGACTTTTCTCCTGTCATGTGTCGTGAGCATCCAGAGTCCAGGTACCATGATTGGTGTCCTGACCTTGCTGCTAAGAACATCTGCAACAGGAATTATTTTGTTTTTAGGTACCCAGATCTTCTTGGGTCCTTTGGGGTTAGTTGGTTTGTAGGTTTGTCTAAACTTCTGTTTTGCAACATAATGTTTATTCTGACTTACCTTAGGTTTAAACACATAAGTATTCTTCTCAGAGCTTGTGTGTTTAATGTCATTCAAGTGACCAAATTTGAATTGAGAATACAGAGGTGTCTTCCTGATGAAAAGTTTGTCAACAGGTTTTGGATTGCTTCCAGATGAAGACTCATATCCAATGCCTCTTCTGTTGTTTCCACTAACACCATAGATCATGGAAGCCATCTTGCTTCTGTCTATGCTCTTAGTGAGAAATCTCTGAAAGCTAGAGTCATATTTTTCTAAAATATTTTCACATGACTTAGTCTCAGATTCAGATTCTTGTTGAGTTCTTTCAAAGTCATTTTTGATTTTTAAATTTATTTCTTTTTGCTCAACAAGTTCTGTTTTCAAAAGATCAATCTCAGATTCAAGATTGCTTTTCAGCTTCTTGTATTTGAGTTTGATGTTGTTATAACTTTTAAGAACTTCTGTTAAAACTTTAATGAGTTCATCTTTGGTAAGTTTAGCCATTACCTCTTCTGCATCATCATCAGATTCAGATTCTGATTCATATCCTGAGGTACCTTCCTCTTGATCTTCTGTCCTGGCCATCAGTGCAACGTTTGCACATTCTTCTTCTGATTCAGAAGATGATTCACACTCATCTGAGTCATCCCATGTTGCCATCAGAACCTTCTTCTTTTTGTTGAACTTCTTCTTAGGTTTTTCTTTCAGAAGTTTGGGGCAGTCATTCTTGTAGTGCCCAGGTTCTTTGCACTCATAGCACACAACTTCTTTCTTAGCAGATCTTCTGTGACTAGAAGATTCCTTTCTATTGTCAGATCTTCTAAAGTTGTTGAACTTCTTTCCCTTGTGCTTCCAGAGTTTGTTAATCCTTCTGGACAGCATGGATAACTCATCTTCTTCTTCAGAAGAAGATTCTTCAGAGCTTTCTTGAATGACCTGCAAAGCTTTAGCAGTTTTGTTAGATTTTAATGCTACAGATTTACCTTTATCTTTCTTCTGAGGTTCATCTTCATCAAGCTCAATCTCATGGCTCCTCAGTGAGCTGATGAGTTCTTCTAGAGAGATCTTGTTCAGATCTTTGGCCATCTTCAGGGCAGTCACCATTGGTCTCCATCTGATAGGCAGACTTCTGATGATTTTCTTTACATGATCTGATGTAGAATATCCCTTGTCCAGAACTTTCAGCCCAGCAGTGAGTATCTGGAATCTGGAGAACATGGCTTCAACAGATTCAGAGTCTTCCATTTTGAAAGCCTCATACTTCTGGATCAGAGCCAGAGCTTTTGTCTCCTTAACTTGAGAATTTCCCTCATGTGTCATTTTTAGGGATTCAAACATATCAAAAGTTGTCTCGCTGTTTGTAATTTTCTATACTCTGTATGTGAAATAGCATTCAGTAATATGGTTCTGGCTTTATGGTGATTTCTGAAGTCTTTCTTCTGAGAATCTGTCATAGATTTTCTGTCAATCTTTTTGCCATCTCCATCTGTGGGATGTACATATCCATCTATGACAAGATCCCATAGATCAGCATCATATCCTAGGAAAAAACTCTCAATTCTGTCTTTCCAGTAGTCAAATTTCTCCCCATCAAACATTGGGGGTTTGGTGCTGATCCTATCCCTCTCTTCATATTTATTGTTAATATTTGACATTGAATTATCAGCCATGATAACAAATAAATATAAATATCAAAGTATATCTCTCTGGATCTTTACTGACACTGTTAAGTGGTAGCACACTCAGAACCGGAGCTCTGATGCCAACTGAAGGTGAGATAATACTTAGAAGGTGGGGTTGAATAAGTATGGAAAATTAAGACTTGAAAATAATCACACAGTTATTTTTATCCTGGTTCGTTTAACAACTACTCCAGTCCACCCTTCCTAGAGTGATTTGCCTTTCTCAACAAGGACTTAATCCACTATTAAATCAAACTGATTACAATAGTATCACCTAAGAACAACAGTTCTTAGTCTTCTCAAGAGCTACTGATTCTAACTGAATCCTCTTAAGGAATATCCTTTACAATCAATGTAAATTAAATACAAGAGTTTTAATGCTTCTAAAAAGCTTTTATCACAACAGTGATTTTTCTCTTAAGTTTAAGTACAAAGAGATTCTAAGAAGAATAAGAATGAATGAGAGCTTTAGAATATAATGATTTCTTTTTAGCAAAGTGTGTAACTGAAGAATGTGGTGAAGTTCTCCTTTTATAGGCAGCTGATCCATGCAAGCTGAGCGTTGGAAAGAGAGTCCCAAAAGGTCTGAGCCTTTTTGTCTTCACATCAAGTGACCTTTCCTAGAAGTAGATGGCACAGAAAAATCCTTTTTTTCTGTGTAAGTGTGTCTAGCACAAATGAGGAAAGAGACGTTGAAAAGCTCCAACGGATATATTCTTGAAAATTGCTTCTTTAGTTTTCAGCAAGTTCTTCAGAGTCTGAATGGATCAGAGTCTTCTAATGAGATTCAGAACTATGCTATATCAGAGTCTTCTGCAGCAGGTGTGCTTACAGCTGTTGATCATCAGAGCATTTTTGACACAGAACTTCAGTACTTGGCAGCGCAGGTACTTTCAGAAACTTCTGTAGACTAATGCTTTGAGAAACTCTTCAATCAATATTCTTCTATGCTTCAGATGCTTCAGCTTCAGATGCTTCTGATTATCTTCAGATGCTTCTGACTATCTTCAGATGCTTCTGACTCAGAATGTTCTGGAGCTTCTTGCTTCAGATCCTTCTGGAGACTACGCTCAGGATCTTCTGTAAGAAGCAAACAGATTCTTCTGTAAGGTGCATCTGGCGCTTCAGAGTCAGAATAACTTCTTGTATTCAAAACAGATTTGCTTCTAGAGAGTTAATATTATTTCAATCTGCAGTAAAACTCTCAAACAAATTTTAGAGTATATAATTCTTAAATATAAATTTCCTAACAGTTATCATCAAAACAAAGAGTTATTATTAAGAACCAATCTATGTTCTAACAATGGTCATTACCAAAACCACAGAAGTTACACAAAACCTCACCAAAATCACAACTCTGCTACGTTACGCAGAAACTCACCAAAATCACAACAATACATGCACAAATTCATCAATAGCAGCAACAATCATAAACATAACAATATACTCATCTTGTTCATCAAATCCCTATGGGGTTAAGGAATCCCCTCTACCCAATTCATGTAAAGTACCAATCCCAATCAGTTTCTCTCCCTTACCTCGATTAATTGCTCAGATTGCTGAAGAACTCTGAAGATTGGGTAGCCCTAGCCTTGCTTCTCTCCTTCCTTGTTCTTCCTTCTCAACCTTTCTCTAAAAACTGATTTTATCGTGTTCTCCTCTTTACCCCCAAAACCCCTTCTTATATCTCTAAATCCTCATTTTATTTAATCTCATAATAATACAAATAATAATAATAATAATAATAATAATAATAATAATAATAATAATAATAATAATAATAATAATAATAATAATAATAATAATAATAATAATAATAATAATATTAATATTAATTATTAAATTATCATCATTATTAATTATATTATCTTAATATTAAACTCTATATTTAATAAATAATCCCTATAACTTAAGGACATCCACCAATGCGCTCAGACACACTCCCACATAAGGACACACCAAAATAAAATAACACCAAAAAGACTAAATAATTAAAATGGGTGTTACAACTCTCCCCCACTTTAATTATTTTCGTCCTCGAAAATTACCTGATGGAAACAATTCCGGATACGCTTCCTGCATCCTGCTTTCCAATTCCCAGGTTACACTGCCTCCTACAGCACCTCCCCAAACCACTTTCACCAAAGATATCTCCTTCCCTCAGAGTTTTTTCATCTTACGATCTTCGATCCTCAACGGCATCGTCTCAATGGTAAGATTCTCTTGGACTTGAACTTCATCTCTCTGAATCACATGAGATGGATCCGAGACATACTTTCGAAGTTGCGACACATGAAACACGTCATGCAAATTTGACAGTTCAGGCGGTAACGCCACCCTATAAGCTACAACACCAATTCTCTACAAAATCTGATACGGTCCAATAAACTTAGGATCTAGCTTTTTGGACTTCAATGCACGACCCACACCGGTCACTGGGTTAACTCTTAGGAACACGTGATCTCCTTCACTGAATTCCACTTCTTTTCTTCGGTTATCATGATAACTTTTCTACCTACTCTAAGACGCTTTCATTCTCTCACGAATCATCTGAATGGTCTCAGTAGTTTGCTGCACAGTTTCTGGTCCCAATACCACTTTCTCACCTGTTTCATACCAACACAGAGGAGTTCTGCATCTTCTACCATATAAAGCTTCAAACGGTGCCATTCCAATACTAGAATGGTAACTATTGTTGTACGTGAACTCGATCAACGGTAAATGAGTATCCCACGCACCACCCTTTTCCAATACACAAGCTCTTAGCAAATCCTCCAGCGACTGAATAGTCCTCTCTGACTGACCATCGGTTTGCCGATGGTAAGCCGAACTCTACTTCAACTTAGTACCCAAAGCTTCCTGTAAACTCCTCCAAAATTTTGAAGTAAACCTCGGATCTCTATCCGACACGATACTCGACGGAACACCATGTAGCTTCACAATTACCCGAATATAAATCTCTCCCAGCTTCACCAACGGAAAGCTGATATTAATCGCCAACACTAACACCATAAAAGGTTCACTCGGAGTCGGCAACACTAACACCGGTGCCGTAGTCAACTTCTTCTTCAGTTCTTCAAAGCTTTCTTCACAAGCAGCACCCCACACAAAAACTTGATCCTTTCTCGTCAACTGAGTCAATGGCAACACCAAATTAGAAAACCCCTCAATAAACGTTCGGTAATATCCTGCCAAACCCAAAAAGCTTCTAATCTCCGTCGTTGTCTTTGACGGTTTCCACTGCAACACTACACTTACTTTCGATGGGTCCACCGCTACACCATCACCGGATATTACATGCCCCAAGAAACTCGTTGTATTCAACCAGAACTCACACTTTGATAGTTTAGCAAACAGCTTATTATCTTTCAACACCTGCAAAGCAATTCTCAAATGTCCTGCATGCTCTTCATCAGACTTAGAATAAATTAGTATATCGTCAATAAACACAACAATAAACTGATCCAAATAAGAATGGAAAATTCGGTTCATATACTCCATAAATACTCATGGCGCATTAGTCACTCCAAAAGGCATTACAGCATATTCGTAATGTCCTTATCTGGTTCTAAATGCCGTCTTCGGAATATCACCTTCTTTCACTCTAATCTGATGGTAACCCGACCTCAAGTCAATTTTGCTGAACACACAAGTTCCCACCAATTGATCCATCAAATCATCAATCCTTGGAAGAGGATATTTATTCTTAATGGTCACTTTATTCAACTGACGGTAATCCATGCATAAACGCATACTACCATCCTTCTTCTTTACCAACAGCACTGGAGCTCCCCACGGCGACACACTCGGTCTGATAAACTTTCTATCCAACAATTCTCCAACCTGAGATTTCAATTCAGCCAATTCCACTGCCGACATCCTGTACAGCGCCATCAATATAGGTCTCGTACCCGGAACAAGATCAATGCTAAATTCAACTTCTCTCGTCGGAGGTAATTCTGTAATATCATCAGGGAACACTTCGGGAAATTCATTCACCACCGCCAACTCATTCATTGACGTCTTGCTGTCAACAGATAGTGATGCAAATAAAGAAAACATTTTGGCTTCGTCCTCCAACAAGGTCCTCAATTCCTTATTAGACAAGGAATCCTCCAATGCTTCCTCTTCTGGAGTAAGGAACAACAACACCTTTCGAAAATAATCGATGTAGACTCGGTTGAACTCCAACCAGTTCATACCCAGAATAACATCCAAATTACCAAGTGGAAGACAAATTAGATCTACCCCAAAGTCTCTACCGAAAATAGTCAGTGGACACTTCAAACACACCAAAGAAGTAGTCACTGAACCAATAGAGGGAGTTTCAATAGTCATATGTCGTTCAAGAGTAGACGGCACCAATCCTACTCTCTTCACACACTCAACAGAAATGAACGAGTGGGTTGCACCCATGTCAATCATAGCAGTCAAAGAAATATTATTGATAAAACAAGTACCTTTGATGGAACGCTCTTCACTGGCAGATTGAGTTCCTACCACAGCAAACACTTTACCGCTGGCCTGAGACGCCTGAGACTTCTTCGGCTTCTCGCAATGTGTACTGATATGACCTTTCTCACCACAGTTATAACAGGTAGGCATAGTGGCCCTGCAATCCGCTATCACATGACCTGGCTTACCACACTTGAAACACTTCTTCACCTCATTAGGACACTCATTAGCACGATGACCCGCGCCACCGCACCGGAAACATTTCAAATCAGCAGATGTTTTCCCCTCTCTGGGCTTCTTATCAGCAACAACCTTATGTTTTCCCTTATCAGCATGAACACTTTAAAGGGTACCACCAAATCTCTGCTTACCTTTACGGTCATTCACAGCCTTATAATGTGCAATCCTGGCCCGGTTATCATTATCATAAATCTTGCTTCTGCTTTCCAGCTCCGGATAATTCCTGATCTTCTGACAAGCAATCCCCAGCTTGACTTTCGGACGCAGCCCATTTCAAACTTCAAACACTTGGAGGTCATTGCCCGCCTCAGTATTGTAATGAGGACAATACTGCACCAGCTCTTCAAACTTAGCAGCATACTCTGCTACAGTCAGATTACCCTGCTTCAGCTCCAGAAACTCTATCTCCTTAACACTTCATATATCTTTCAAAAAATACTTTTCGAGAAAACCAGTTCGAACCACATCCCAAGTAATTGCAGTCCCAGCAGTCTCCAATATTTGGCGACTGTTGTCCCACCAAGCCTTAGCTTCTCCTTCCAGCATGTGAGTACTAAACTTCACTTTTTGCTCATCACTACAAGCCATCATCCTGAAATTTTTCTCAATTGCCTTCAGCCACTTCTGTGCAGCTTCAGGGTCCAAAATTCCTCCTTCAAACATTGGTGGCTTGTTACTCCGAAATTGTGCCAAATCTCTGAATTGCGCACCCCGCAGCTTGGTTCTGATTAGCAACCACCTGCACCATCGCTTGCATAGCAGCAGCCAAAGCAGCATCATTCCTTCCTGCCATATTGCTTAACAATAACAACACCAGGTTAAAAGGTACACAATCTCTATCCTAAGGACAGACTCAAGTACTACACTGGCTGGACGGACCGACCTGCTCTGATACCAATTGTAACACCCCACTTCCCCATAATTAAATAAAATACAATTATTTCAAATAAACATCAAAGTTCCCCCTCACAAGTGGGATATCACATCAAATAATTCAACATAAATCTTCATTAGTTGATTTTCACAATAAACAACGAAAATAATCATTGATCCAATATTCTCGGTCATCCGCCCAATTCACAAAAAATTATACATTAATAACTTCACCAAACATGATACGTCACAGGAGTAAAACAAGTTCAACATAAAACAAATAAACACCCAAGTCCCGTGCTACGTATCAGAGCATCCTAAGACTCGACTCGCACACCACTATCCAACCTAGCAAAGCACCTGGATTATCTGCACCTCCAAAGAAGCACAGACCACAACAACAACAAAGGGGTGAGAAAACATGATCAAAATTATCGATAATAAGATACATGAAATTAAGGTAGCAATCATATAAAATATCACCCATCACGCACCAACCACGACCTATTGTCCAACATCAAACACCACATATAATAATGCAAATATG
>CAWUDS030001794.1:0-51023 GCA_963859935.3 Lathyrus sativus | reverse complement strand
AGATCAACGACTTGGAAATGCATCTGATCTTTGCTATTAAGAATCGCATCAGAGTCAATTGGATTTTGACTATTATGTATCATCTGCAGCAACAACTTCATTGCATTACCCGACTGCCGTATGCTCGCTTGGTTTTCTAGAATTCTGGAATTAACTGAACTTGACCTCAACAGAGAAC
Source organism: Lathyrus sativus (assembly GCA_963859935.3). Lineage (NCBI taxonomy): Eukaryota > Viridiplantae > Streptophyta > Magnoliopsida > Fabales > Fabaceae > Lathyrus > Lathyrus sativus. Next base: position 50,845 of record CAWUDS030001794.1, on the reverse strand, counting down.
CATCCTCAAAGATGAAATCAACAACTAATGAGATCAATGAAATTAATATTGTGAAGAATACTGGAATCATCAAGGCGGCTGACGGTACCTACAGGTATACTGATGACGGTCCTGTCCATCACGCTTATCCAATTCCTGAAGGGGGGTCTTACCAGTGAGTTTCTCTACACAACCATGATGAACCAGCATCGAGAATCCATGAATATGCATAGAGAGACCTCTCGAGCAATTGCCTCCCTCAGAAACCTCATTCTTAACCCTCCACATTCCAACACCCGAGTTGTGGACGACGAGATTGAAGAAGAGGTTGATAGTGATGAAGAAGAAGAGGAGGAGGATATGGCGGGATGAGGATTTTTAGAGAATATGCTGCTGCTGTTGTTTTTATTGCTTTGCTTTCTAGTCTTAAGTTTTTATGCTTTCATTTGAACTATGTTTTATTGTAACAAGTACAATTTCTATTTGCTGCATTTTATATGTACTACTGTTTGTGCTTTGTGTTTACTTGGCTTTGCATGTGCTTATTACTATATATGCTGCTATCTTGTGATTTCTTTGAAAGCTCTTCCTTTTTGCTGATGTCAAAGGGGGAGAAGAGCTTGGTTCTGTTAATGTCTCTCTGTGTGCAGATTTTTTTTTTCCTCTGTTAAGATAGGGGGAGTTGCTAGACATAGGGGGAGAATCAGATCAAGAACCAAGAGATATCGCACAACATTTTTTATTGCCATCATCAAAAAGGGGGAGAATGTAGAAGCATGCTTCAGTCTCAAGTTTTGATGATGTCAATACTACTCAAGGTCATCTCTTGATTGCAAAAAAGACAAGCCGTTCAAAGATCTCAAGATCAAATCAAGATATCTTTCAAGTCAAGCTACATATGGAACTATGATTCTTCCAGACTTGGATGCATTACTGGTATATCAAATTCTACCCTTATAATTTGATATACAAGTGTTCAAAAACATCAAACATTTTTGCATAATACATAAGCATGTTTTTGAAACCTTAGAATTGGTATAACATTAATTTTAAAAAGCATTTTTCTGAAAATTAGCAGTGTTAACCGATTAACCATATAGGTTAACCGGTTAACCAATTTGAATTTTGAAATTTCTGGGCTAACGTACCAGTGTTAACCGATTAACCATATGGGTTAACCGATTAACACTTGAACGTACAGTGAAAAATTGCTTTGTTTCAAGTTCAAAAATTATTTAAAAATTATACCATTTCATATTTTTGATGTCTACTCAATGTACCTTTTTGAAAGGGTATTTTTACTCATATAAATTCTGAGTTTTTCAATTTTGAAAAAAAAAACAACATAAAAAACTTTTCAATCTCCAAACACTTTCTACATTCATTTTCAAATTGTCTTAGAATCAAATTCACCATTTTCAAAAACTTTCATTAAGTGTTCATATGTGCATAAATTTCATATTCATCCTTGAACGCTTGTATTGAAAATTGTAAGAGTGAATTCTGATCATTTGGAGAAGATCAACTTTGATATCATTACTCTCAAATCAAAATCTTTACAAACTTGTGTATTTTGACTTGTGATCCAGGATTGTTGGACACAAGGGTGAGTGTTTACAAGAGGATTGTTCTTGTACACTTGTTAGTTTTATTGTTTGATAGTAGGCCTCACCGGTTGATGGTGTGATAGGTTGTACTTTATTAAAACAATAGTGAAAACTCTCTTTCATGTTGAAAGGGGAGTGGAGTACTCTCGGATTGTGAGGGGAACCACTATAAATCCTGGTGTCCATTGTTCTTTTATTTTTCTTCTTCTGCTTTCATAACCAAAACACAAACCAGTAATATTTCAAGATACCATAAAAACCGGAAAAATTTCAAAAGTCCTAATTCACCCCCCCTCTTAGGCATACTCTGTTCTTACAATTGGCATCAGAGCAGGTTAAGGTAACCTGTTCCTAACGATTCAGTATGGCTTCCGCAAGTACCAACCCGGTTTTCAAAGATGGTGGAAGTAGTAACAAGCCACCACTCTTTTCTGGAGAATACTTTGATTTTTTGGAAAATCCGTATGAAGGCACATCTTGAGGCTCAAGGAGATGGTATATGGGGAAACCGTTGAAACTGGTCCCACATGTTCCTACAAGTGTGGTAAATGGTGTTGGAACCCCAAAGATTAAATCCTCATATGATGAAGATGACAAGAAGAGAATCTTGAATGAGAAGAAAAGCAATCAACATACTTCAAAGCGCTCTCAGTATGGATGAATTCTTTTGCATATCACAATGTCAATCGGCAAAACAGATTTGGGATACCTTGGTAGAAACGCATGAAGGAACAGCAGAAGTAAAAAGATCAAGACTTAACACGTTAAGTCAAGAATATGAAATGTTTCGTATGCAGCCCGGTGAATCTATTGTTGCCTTGCAAAAGAGGTTCGTTCATCTAACAAATCATCTGATTGCTCTTGGGAAGACCTTCACCAACGATGATCTCAACTTAAAAGTCCTAAGATCCTTGACAAGAGAATGGCAACCAAAGGTGACCGCCATTTCGGAAAAGAAAAGTCTTTCAACAATGACATCCGCTTCATTATTCTGGAAACTTCAAGAGCATGAACTGGAACTTGGAAGGGCTTGAGAAACATGAAAGTCAAGACAAGAAGTCCAAAGGAATTGCCTTGAAGACTGACACAAGGGATGATAAAATTGACGAATCTTCCGAAGACGAAAATTTCATGCTTCTAGTAAAGAAGCTTGGTAAGTTTTTTAATAATAATAAAACTTCTTCTTTTTCTAAAAAGAATGGACATTTCAGGAAAAAGGAGGCATCCACATCAAACCAAGAAATTACATGTTACGAATGTGGGAAACAAGGTCACATAAAGCCAGACTGCCAAAAACTCGCAAATAAAGGAAAATTTCAAGGGCAAGAAGGATTTCAAAACAAAGAAGGCTTATGTCGCATGGGACGATAACGAAGTGAGTTCATCATCGGAATCAAATAGCGATGAATGCGCAAATATTACCTTAATGGCCTCTCACCATTCCGATGACGAAAATGAGGTTAGTAGTAATTTTTCTGTCTATGATAATGATGCTCAAGAAGTTATAGATGAACTTCTAAAAGAGTGCAAAACTTTGTATAAAAACATCTCATCACAAAAGAAAAGAATTTTACTTTTAGAAAAACAAAAATTCTGATTTCTTAAAAAATATTGAAGATGAAAAACAAAAGGTGATGGATGAAAAAACAAAGTCTTGTATGTAAGAATTGTGTGTCTTTGTCTTTTCAAATTGTTCAAACTTAAAAAGAGTTTTAGAAAGATACGAAAAAGGTCAAATTGGCTTGGAAGAAATTCTTAAACATCAAAGGTATCCTAATGATAAAAGTGGATTGGGATATTCTAAATTTTCAAAACCAAGCACCAATGAGACCATTTTCGTAAGAGCAAGTGAACAAATTGTTAAGAAAGAGACAAGCACTTCTAAAATTCAGCATCAAAATTATAACAAGAAAAGAAATTTATAAGAAAAAGAATTATATTCCTAGATATAGAAGTCATTTTCAACCTACATGTTTTTTATTGTGGAATTAAAGGGCACACACCTAATGCCTGCTATGTACGTAATATTGGTATTGCAAAGGGGCATTATGTGTGGTGAAAAGGGTACTAACTATCAAGGACCCAAAGCAATTTGGGTACCTAACACTACCTAATTTTGTTTATTAGGTTCGCTTGAAGACAACCACAAATCAATGGTATCTGATAGTGACTGCTCAAAGCATATGACGGGAGATATAAACAAATTTTCAAATCTATCATAAAGGCCAAAGGATAAGTCACTTACGGTGATGATAATAAAGGAAAAATTCTTGGAGTTGGAACCATTGGTGCACCTCCATGTACAATTATCGAAGACGTTCTTTTTGTTGAAGGCCTTAAGCATAACCTGCTTAGCATCAGTCAATTGTGTGACAAAGGGTTCAAAATCAACTTCACAAAGGAGGAATGCTTGATCGAAACACGAAGTCACTCATGAGATTCTGCTAAAAGGTAAAAGATATAATAATATTTTTATGATCTCTTTTGATGATTCTTCCTTGAAGGTAAAATGTCTTATGGAAAACAACAACGAGGCATGGCTTTGGCATAAAAGATTTGCTCACATTCACATGGAGCATCTAAACAAATTAATCAAGCATGATCTGGTTGTTGGGCTTCCGAAGATAAAATTCATCAAGGATAAATTATGCGATGCATGTCAAAAGGGGAAAACAGACCAAGACAACTTTCAAATCCAAGCAAGTGGTTTCTACATCAAGACCACTTCAATTGTTGCACATGGATCTTTTTGGTCCATCAAGAACGAAGAGCTTTGGAGGTAGTATTTATGCTTTAGTTATTGTTGATGACTTTTCTCGATATACCTGGACAATGTTTTTGGCGCAGAAAAATGATGCGTTCAAAGCATTCAAAAAGTATGCAAAACAAATTCAAAACGAGAAGTCACTCACTATAGCCTCCATAAGAAGCGACCACGGTGGAGAATTTCAAAATTCAGACTTTGAAGAATTTTGCGAAGAAAATGGAATTTCTCATAATTTTTCGGCACCAAGAACTCCTCAACAAAACGGCGTCGTAGAACGGAAGAATCGTTCACTAGTTGAACTTGCTAGAATAATGCTCAGCGACACAAATCTTCCAAAATATTTTTGGGCAGAAGCAGTAAGCACGGCGTGCTTTGTAAGCAACCGCGTGAATATTCGACCGCTACTCAAAAAGACTCCGTATGAGTTGTTCAAGGGAAGGAAACCAAATATATCATTCTTCCACATATTTGGCTGCAAATGCTTCGTTCTCAACAACAATAAGGACAATATCGGTAAGTTTGATGAGAAATCCGACGAAGGTATATTTCTTGGTTACTCTCTTTATAGTAAAGCTTTTAGAATTTTTAATAAAAGAACTCTTACCATTAAAGAGTCTATTCATGTTTCGTTTGATGAAACTAACCCCTCGAAAGAGGATATATTGTTTTGGATGATGATGATGATTTTTGTAGATACTCCACAAAATGAAGAAATTGTTTCAAATGATCAAACAATATTACGAGAAGATGTTACTCAAGAAAATCAAGATCTTCCGAAAGAATGGAGAACACACAAAGATCACCCAATTGATAAAGTTATTGGTGATATTAGTCAAGGTGTTGCAACTCGAATTAATTTAAAGGATGCTTGTCTCAACATGGCATTTGTATCTCAAATTGAACCATCAAAGATCGATGAAGCTTTAGGCGACGACCAATGGATTATAGCAATGCAAGAAGAACTTAATCAATTTGAAAGAAATCAAGTTTGGACCCTTGTACCAAGACCAGAAAATAAGCATATTATAGGAACCAGATGGGTGTTCAAGAACAAACTTGACGAGAATGGGATTATAGTTCGTAACAAGGCAAGATTGGTCGCACAAGGCTACAACCAGGAGGAAGGAATTGATTTTGATGAAACATTCGCTCCGGTAGCAAGGTTAGAAGCAATTAGATTACTACTTGCTTACGCTTGTTCTATGAATTTTCAGTTATTCCAGATGGATGTCAAAAGCGCTTTCCTGAATGGATACATTAATGAGGAAGTCTACGTCAAAACAACCTCTGGGTTTTGAAGACTTCAAAAATCCCTCACATGTTTTCAAACTGAAGAAGGCTCTCTACGGTTTAAAACAAGCACCACGAGCATGGTATGATCGCCTTAGCAACTTCTTATGTGAGAAAGGATTTACAAAAGGAAAGGTTGACAAGACGCTGTTTATAAAAAAGATCAAGGGTAACACCTTGTTAGTACAAGTCTACGTCGACGACATCATATTTGATCAACAAACAAAGAACTCTGCGAAGAATTCTCACTCATGATGCGAGAAGAATTCGAGATGTCCATGATGGAAAGTTAAATTATTTTCTTGGACTACAAATCAAGCAAACCAAGGATGGAATCTTTCTCAACCAATCCAAGTACTGTAAGGAATTAATAAAGAAATTCGATATGGATAGTTGCAAGATGATGTCTACTCCTATGGGATCCGGAACGTATGTTGATCAAGATGAATCTGGTACTCCAATTGATATTACTAAATATCGAGGTATGATTGGTTCATTACTATATTTGACGGCAAGCCGTCCTGACATTATGTTTAGTGTTTGTTTGTGTGCGCGCTTCCAAGCAAATCCGAAGGAATCGCATCTCACTGCTATGAAGAGAATTATCAAGTATCTCAAAGGAACGACCAACGTAGGATTATGGTATCCTAAAGGTAGTACTTGTTCTTTAGTTGGTTATTCTGATGCTGACTATGCAGGATGCAAAACCGATAGAAAAAAGTACAAGTGGTACATGTCACATTCTCGGAAATGCTCTAGTATCATGGGCCTGCAAAAAGCAAGCTTGTGTAGCACTCAGCACCGCCGAAGCAGAATACATCGCCGCAGGAAGTTGTTGTGCACAGATTTTATGGCTGAAACAACAACTTCTGGATTATGGTGTTGACCTCGGATGCATTCCTCTACAATGTGACAATACTAGTGCCATAAATATCACAAAGAATCCGGTTATGCATTCCAGAACAAAGCACATCGATATCAGGCATCATTTCCTTCGAGATCACGTATTAAACAGAGATGTTGATGTTACTTTCGTCGACACACACAACCAACTCGCCGACATCTTCACCAAGCCTTTGGCAAAAGAACCATTCTACAAAATTCGGAGAGAACTTGGGATTCTTGATGAAGGTGACATCTGACCTTTTTCTCTATCATATGTATGCATTATTTGTGATATGTTTTTCATGTGTATGCATTCTGTTTTTAAATATTTTTCAAAAATTCGAGCATGTTAATCGATTAACCATATGGGTTAACCGATTAACACTGTTGAATTTTCAATTCTGATTAAATTTTTTAATGTGTTAACCGATTAACACTGTTAATTTTTTAAAAAAAATCAGAAACGAAAATTAATTAAAATTTTTTGAAAAATTTTATATTTTTAATATATTTTGTGTGGTCCATATTCTCTTAAATATCCAAATCCATATCCAAAATCCATATTCCCTCTTAAAATCCTAACTTCTTTCTCCCACTCTCAAAAGTTGGAAAAACTCCCCACGACTTTTCAAACCCTAACTTCCTCAGAACCCACAACCATCCATGGCTTCAGCATCAAACCGCGGCAAGGGAAAACTTCCAGAACATCATTCTGCATCAGAATCAGATGACGACATTATTCCAATGGAAACCACCAAAAAGAGACAGATGGATTTCAAAGTTCGTGTTCGTCAACTTATGCCGGTAAAGTATGTGAATCTTCGAGCTTTTCCTGCAATATCTTTTGATTTTCCTACTCTGTTGGAATATCAGCGTATCGACAAGTTCGTCACCGACTCTGGTATTATCTATCCTGATCTGGTTAAAGCTTTTATGAATAAAATGTCTGTATATCTGGACATGGATGAGAACCACATGATCCAGTCCACCATTAGAGATCATGAGTTTTGTTGAGAATTTATCCACCCTTGCTAGACACCTTAAGATTCCATCAAAAGGAGTGCTTCCTGAGGAAAGGTGTAAACCATGTAGATGGACCCTGGGCAAACTATGATAAAATGGAGTATTACTATCAGATTTGCAGGTTCCCAAAAGAAACTGTTATTGCAAACTCTCGCACCGCTCGTATGTTGTGCTATGCCAAGAATCTGACAGTATCTGATCGAATGCTTCACTACATTATCTGCTACGTCCTCATTCCAAAGGACTCAAATTACTCTCAGATCAACGACTTGGAAATGCAGCTGATCTTTGCTATTAAGAATCGCATCAGAGTCAATTGGATTTTGACTATTATGTATCATCTGCAGCAACAACTTCATTGCATTACCCGGCTGCCGTATGCTCGCTTGGTTTCTAGAATTCTGGAATTAACTGAACTTGACCTCAACAGAGAACCATCCTCAAAGATGAAATCAACAACTAATGAGATCAATGAAATTAAATATTGTGAAGAATACTGAATCATCAAGGCGGCTGACGGTACCTACAGGTATACTGATGACGGTCCTGTCCATCACGCTTATCCAATGCCTGAAGGGGGTCTTACCAGTGAGTTTTCTCTACACAACCATGATGAAACCAGCATCGAGAATCCATGAATATGCATAGAGAGACCTCCCGAGCAATTGCCTCCCTCAGAAACCTCATTCTTAACCCTCCCACATTCCAACACCCGAGTTGTGGACGACGAGATTGAAGAAGAGGTTGATAGTGATGAAGAAAGAAGAGGAGGAGGATATGGCGGATGAGGATTTTTTAGAGAATATGTTGTTGCTGTTGTTTTTATTGCTTTGCTTTCTAGTCTTAAGTTTTTTATGCTTTCCATTTGAACTATGTTTTATTGTAACAAGTACAATTTCTATTTGCTGCATTTTATATGTACTACTGTTTGTGCTTTGTGTTTACTTGGCTTTGCATGTGCTTATTACTATATATGCTGCTATCTTGTGATTTCTTTGAAAGCTCTTCCTTTTTGCTGATGTCAAAGGGGGAGAAGAGCTTGGTTTCTGTTAATGTCTCTCTGTGTGCAGATTTTTTTTTCCTCTGTTAAGATAGGGGGAGTTGCTAGACATAGGGGGAGAATCAGATCAAGAACCAAGAGATATCGCACAACATTTTTGATTGCCATCATCAAAAAGGGGGAGAATGTAGAAGCATGCTTCAGTCTCAAGTTTTGATGATGTCAATACTACTCAAGGTCATCTCTTGATTGCAAAAAGACAAGCCGTTCAAAGATCTCAAGATCAAATCAAGATATCTTTCAAGTCAAGCTACATATGGAACTATGATTCTTCCAGACTTGGATGCATTACTGGTATATCAAATTCTACCCTTATAATTTGATATACAAGTGTTCAAAAACATCAAACATTTTTGCATAATACATAAGCATGTTTTTGAAACCTTAGAATTGGTATAACATTAATTTTAAAAAGCATTTTTCTGAAAATTAGCAGTGTTAACCGATTAACCATATAGGTTAACCGGTTAACCAATTTGAATTTTGAAAATTTCTGGGCTAACGTACCAGTGTTAACCGATTAACCATATGGGTTAACCGATTTAACACTGAACGTACAGTGAAAAATTGCTTTGTTTCAAGTTCAAAAATTATTTTAAAAAATTATACCATTTCATATTTTTGATGTCTACTCAATGTACCTTTTTGAAAGGGTATTTTACTCATATAAATTCTGAGTTTTTTCAATTTTGAAAAAAAAAAACAACAACATAAAAAACTTTTCAATCTCCAAACACTTTCTACATTCATTTTCAAATTGTCTTAGAATCAAATTCACCATTTTCAAAAACCTTTCATTAAGTGTTCATATGTGCATAAATTTCATATTCATCCTTGAACACTTGTATTGAAAATTGTAAGAGTGAATTCTGATCATTTGGAGAAGATCAACTTTGATATCATTACTCTCAAATCAAAATCTTTACAAACTTGTGTATTTTGACTTGTGATCCAGGATTGTTGGACACAAGGGTGAGTGTTTACAAGAGGATTGTTCTTGTACACTTGTTAGTTTTATTGTTTGATAGTAGGCCTCACCAGTTGATGGTGTGATAGGTTGTACTTTATTAAACAATAGTGAAAAACTCTCTTTCATGTTGAAAGGGAGTGGAGTACTCTCGGATTGTGAGGGGAACCACTATAAATCCTAGTGTCCATTGTTCTTTTATTTTTCTTCTTCTGCTTTCATAACCAAAAACACAAACCAGTAATATTTCAAGATACCATAAAAACCGGAAAATTTTCAAAAGTCCTAATTCACCCCCCCCCCCCCCCCCCCCCCCTCTTAGGCATACTCTGTTCTTACAATTGGCATCAGAGCAGGTTAAGGTAACCTGTTCCTAACGATTCAGTATGGCTTCCGCAAGTACCAACCCGGTTTTTCAAAGATGGTGGAAGTAGTAACAAGCCACCACTCTTTTCTGGAGAATACTTTGATTTTTGGAAAATCCGTATGAAGGCACATCTTGAGGCTCAAGGAGATGGTATATGGGAAACCGTTGAAACTGGTCCACATGTTCCTACAAGTGTGGTAAATGGTGTTGGAACCCCAAAGATTAAATCCTCATATGATGAAGATGACAAGAAGAGAATCTTGAATGAGAAGAAAGCAATCAACATACTTCAAAGCGCTCTCAGTATGGATGAATTCTTTCGCATATCACAGTGTCAATCGGCAAAACAGATTTGGGATACCTTGGTAGAAACGCATGAAGGAACAGAAGAAGTAAAAAGATCAAGACTTAACACGTTAAGTCAAGAATATGAGATGTTCTGTATGCAGCCCGGTGAATCTATTGTTGCCTTGAAAAAGAGGTTCGTTCATCTAACAAATCATCTGATTGCTCTTGGGAAGACCTTCACCAACGATGATCTCAACTTAAAAGTCCTAAGATCCTTGACAAGAGAATGGCAACCAAAGGTGACCGCCATTTCGGAAAAGAAAAGTCTTTCAACAATGACATCCGCTTCATTATTCGGGAAACTTCAAGAGCATGAACTGGAACTTGGAAGGCTTGAGAAACATGAAAGTCAAGACAAGAAGTCCAAAGGAATTGCCTTGAAGACTGACACAAGGGATGATAAAATTGACGAATCTTCCGAAGACGAAAATTTCATGCTTCTAGTAAAGAAGCTTGGTAAGTTTTTTAATAATAATAAAACTTCTTCTTTTTCTAAAAAGAATAGACATTTCAGGAAAAAGGAGGCATCCACATCAAACCAAGAAATTACATGTTACGAATGTGGGAAACAAGGTCACATAAAGCCAGACTGCCAAAAACTCGCAAATAAAGGAAAATTCAAGGGCAAGAAGGATTTCAAAACAAAGAAGGCTTATGTCGCATGGGACGATAACGAAGTGAGTTCATCATCGGAATCAGATAGCGATGAATGCGCAAATATTGCCTTAATGGCCTCTCACCATTCCGATGACGAAAATGAGGTTAGTAGTAATTTTTCTGTCTATGATAATGATGCTAATGAAGTTATAGATGAACTTCTAAAAGAGTGCAAAACTTTGTATAAAAACATCTCATCACAAAAGAAAAGAATTTTACTTTTAGAAAAACAAAATTTTGATTTCTTGAAAAATATTGAAGATGAAAAACAAAAGGTGATGGATGAAAAACAAAGTCTTGTATGTAAGAATTGTGAGTCTTTGTCTTTTCAAATTGTTCAACTTAAAAGAGTTTTAGAAAGATACGAAAAAGGTCAAATTGGCTTGGAAGAAATTCTTAAACATCAAAGGTATCCTAATGATAAAAGTGGATTGGGATATAAGAATCTTAATCGGTTGAGTAAGTAAATAAAATAATTAATTATATTTAATATTTAATTATTTAATTGAATATGTGCTTAAATATAAGTGGATGTCAAGATAATCCATTTCGAAATAATGAGAATTTTAAATGATTATCATTCTATATATAGGCTATGATCTCAAATATATCATGCTATAAGAAAGTTATCTCTTTTTCTCTCCATTCGAAGAGTTTTCAAGACATTACGAGTACCGGTTGAGAAAAATCCACAAGCCAACCATGGTCAAACACTTGTCTCTTCACTTTTGTATTTAAGAATTATCGTTGTCATTGTCTAAAAATCTTTCTCATTATATTCGTCAAGGTATTCCTATAATCATTAATATCAAAATGTCATAGATCCTAAGGTTTGTGTCCATGGGGAGACGCTTAAGCGCTCCCGGCGTGATGAATGATCAATGCATATTTATGCACTTTCTCCTATATTTTTACTTAGACATTTCTTTACTTTATCTTGATTATTTTTATGTTTTATTTTGTTTTTATATTTTATTTTATTTTTGGTTTAATTTGATTTCCGCACTTATTTTTCAGCTTTAGCAGTCTGCACGGAAACGATCATAACTGGAGTACCGGGAATCCGTTTAAGGCGTTCTAAAAATCGCCGGAAAGCTAAGAGAGACAGCTACGACTTTCGTGTTGGAGTCAAAGTCAGATTCGGAGCCAAAAATTCCAGAATTCCGTTTGAAGTTACTGCATTAGAATTTAATTTTAATGTTGGATCATGTATTGGGTCTGGGTTATGTTTTCGACCCAGTTGGGTTATGACCCGAATTTGCTTTCTTTTTAAAGGAAAAATACTCATGTTACTGTTCACTTAATTACATTTTCACGAAAATTATATTCGAAGCTTTGACAGAACCATGGAGAGCTAATTCCTTAGAGTCATTCTGCTATAATCGCGTTCCAACGCTTTGAGGTTTTTACTTTATCAATCTAATTCGTTACTCTTTCAACACTATTCTATGAATTGCTTTTGCTTAATCTGTTATTTTATAGAATTGTTTTGATTAAATTCGTATGATTGCATCCTTAGCTTTTATTCGCCGTTACGTCGCTTTGTCGTTAATTCGCGTTTATAATTCGTGTTTGCTTAATTCACGAAAACTTAATCCGTTTGCATAATTTGGAATATAGGATTGGTAATCTAGTTTATGTCTTTTGCGCTTGTTAATTGACATAGGAATCGAATAGAGATCGAAATCGCTTAGGAAATTGGTAAGGTAGAAACCAGTGATAAGCCGGAACCGAAAACAGTAGATTGACTTATTTTGATAATCACTTATTTTAACCGCTTAATTGCATTTTCTTTATTTATCCGATCAGAAACCAAACCAACTCCCCCTCCATTTCGAATTTGGTAGATTAATCACATAAAAGAATCCTTGAGACGATATCCGAGTTGAATTGTCGCTGTATTACGTTTTCATCAAAAACACTCGTTCTGATCCGCGCGCGACAGCTTATCAATTAGCTAGGCCCTCCACGACGGAGAGATGGATTGGGCCAACCCCGTGTGATGAGCGGGACAGAGCAATATATATATATATATATATATATATATATATATATATATATATATATATATATATATATATATATATATATATATATATATATATATATATATATATATATATATATATATATATATATATATATATATATATATATATATATATATATATATATATATATATATATATATATATATATATATATATATATATATATATATATATATATATATATATATATATATATATATATATATATATATATATATATATATATATATATATATATATATATATATATATATATATATATATATATATATATATATATATATATATATATATATTGCTCTGTCCCGCTCATCACACGGGGTTGGCCCAATCCATCTCTCCGTCGTGGAGGGCCTAGCTAATTGATAAGCTGTCGCGCGCGGATCAGAACGAGTGTTTTTGATGAAAACGTAATACAGCGACAATTCAACTCGGTCTCAAGGATTCTTTTATGTGATTAATCTACCAAATTCGAAATGGAGGGGGAGTTGGTTTGGTTTCTGATCGGATAAATAAAGAAAATGCAATTAAGCGGTTAAAATAAGTGATTATCAAAATAAGTCAATCTACTGTTTTCGGTTCCGGCTTATCACGGGTTTCTACCTTACCAATTTCCTAAGCGATTTCGATCTCTATTCGATTCCTATGTCAATTAACAAGCGCCAAAGACATAAACTAGATTAACAATCCTATATTCCAAATTAAGCAAACGGATTATGTTTTCGTGAATTAAGCAAACACGAATTATAAACGCGAATTAACGACAAAGCGACGTAACGGCGAATAAAAGCTAAGGATGCAATCATACGAATTTAATCAAAACAATTCTATAAACTAACAGATTAAGCAAAAGCAATTCATAAAATAGTGTTTAAAGAGAAACGAATTAGATTGATAAAGTATAAACCTCAAAGCGTTGGAACGCGATTACAGCAGAATGACTCTGAGGAATTAGCTCTCCATGGTTCTCTCAAAGCTCCGAATGTATTTTTTCGTGAAAATGTAACTAGGTGAATAGTAACACGAGTATTATTCCTTTAAAAAAAAAGCAAATTCGGGTCATAACCCAACTGGGTCGAAAACATAACCCAGGCCCAATACATGACCCAACACTAAAATAAAATTCTAATGCAGTAACTTCAAACGGAATTCTGGAATTTTGGGCTCCGAATCTGACTTCGACTCCAACACGAAAGTTGTTGCTCTCTCTCTTAGGTTTTCGGCGATTTTTAGAACGCCTCAAACGGATATCCGGAACTCCAGTTGTGATCGTTTCCGTGCAGATTGCTAAAGCTGAAAAATAAGTGCGGAAATCAAATTAAGCCATAAATAAAATAAAATATAAAAACAAAATAAAACATAAAAATAATCAAGATAAAGTAAAGAAATGCCTAAGTAAAAATATAGGAGAAAGTGCATAAATATGCACTGATCACTCATCACGCTGGGAGCGTTTAAGCGTCTCCCCATGGACACAAACCTTAGGATCTATGACATTTTGGTATTAATGATTATAGGAATACCTTAACGAATATAATGAGAAAGATTTTTAGACAATGACAACGATAATTCTAAAATACAAAAGTGTACAGACAAGTGTTTGACACTGGTTGGCTTGTGGATTTTTCTCAACCGGTACTCGTAATGTCTTGAAAACTCTTCGAATGGGGATAAAAAGAGATAATCTTCTTATAGGATGATATATTTGAGATCATAGCCTATATATAGAATGATAATCATTTAGAATTCTCATTTTTTCGAAATGGATTATCTTGACATCCACTTATATTTAAGCACATATTCAATTAAATAATTAATTATTAAATATAATTAATTATTTTATTTACTTACTCAACCAATTAAGATTTATATATATATATATATATATTGCTCTGTCCCGCTCATCACACGGGGTCGGCCCAATCCATCTATCCGTCGTGGAGGGCCTAGCTCATTGATCAGTTGTTGCACGCGGATCAAAACGAGTGTTTTGATAAAAACGTAATACAGCGACAATTCAACTCGGATATCGTCTCAAGGATTCTTTTATGTGATTAATCTACCAAATTCGAAATGGAGGGGGAGTTGGTTTGGTTTCTGATCGGATAAATAAAGAAAATGCAATTAAGCGGTTAAAATAAGTGATTATCAAAATAAGTCAATCTACTGTTTTCGGTTCCGGCTTATCACGGGTTTCTACCTTACCAATTTCCTAAGCGATTTCGATCTCTATTCGATTCCTATGTCAATTAACAAGCGCAAAAGATATAAACTAGATTAACAATCCTATATTCCAAATTAAGCAAACGGATTAAGTTTTCGTGAATTAAGCAAACACGAATTATAAACGCGAATTAACGACAAAGCGACGTAACGACGAATAAAAGCTAAGGATGCAATCATACGAATTTAATCAAAACAATTCTATAAACTAACAGATTAAGCAAAAGCAACTCATAAAATAGTGTTTAATGAAAAACGAATTAGATTGATAAAGTAAAAACCTCAAAGCGTTGGAACGCGATTACAGCAGAATGACTCTAAGGAATTAGCTCTCCATGGTTCTCTCAAACCTCCGAATGTATTTTTCGTGAAAATGTAACTAGGTGAACAGTAACACGAGTATTTTTCCTATAAAAAGAAAGCAAATTCACTTCATAACCCAACTGGGTCGAAAACATAACTCAGGCCCAATACATGACCCAACACTAAAATAAAATTCTAATGCAGTAACTTCAAACGGAATTCTGGAATTTTGGGCTCCGAATCTGACTTCGACTCCAACACGAAAGTCGTAGCTCTCTCTCTTAGCTTTCCGGAAATTTTTAGAACGCCTCAAACGGATTTCCGGAACTCCAGTTATGATCGTTTCTTGCAGATTGCTAAAGCTGAAAAATAAGTGCGGAAATCAAATTAAGCCATAAATAAAATAAAATATAAAAACAAAATAAAACATAAAAATAATCAACATAAAGTAAAGAAATGCCTAAGTAAAAATATAGGAGAAAGTGCATAAATATGCACTGATCACTCATCACGCTGGGAGCGTTTAAGCGTCTCCCCATGGACACAAACCTTAGGATCTATGACATTTTGATATTAATGATTATAGGAATACCTTAACGAATATAATGAGAAAGATTTTTAGACAATGAAAAGATAACTCTAAAATACAAAAGTGTACAGACAAGTGTTTGACACTGGTTGGCTTGTGAACTTTTCTCAACCGGTACTCGTAATGTCTTGAAAACTTTTCGAATGGGGATAAAAAGAGATAATCTTCTTATAGGATGATATATTTGAGATCATAGCCTATATATAGAATGATAATCATTTAGAATTCTCATTATTTCGAAATGGATTATCTTGACATCCACTTACATTTAAGCACATATTCAATTAAATAATTAATTATTAAATATAATTAATTATTTTATTTACTTACTCAACCGATTAAGATTCTTTTATATATATATATATATATATATATATATATATATATATATTATATATATATATATATATATATATATATATATATATATATATATATATATATATATATATATATATATATATATATATATATATATATATATATATATATATATATATTATATATATATATATATATATATATATATATATATATATATATATATATATATATATATATATATATATTGCTCTGTCCCGCTCATCACACGGGGTCGGCCCAATCCATCTCTCCGTCGTGGAGGGCCTAGCTCATTGATCAGTTGTCACGCGCGGATCAAAACGAGTGTTTTTGATGAAAACGTAATACAACGACAATTCAACTCGGATATCGTCTCAAGGATTCTTTTATGTGATTAATCTACCAAATTCGAAATGGAGGGGGAGTTGGTTTGGTTTCTGATCGGATAAATTAAGAAAATGCAATTAAGCGGTTAAAATAAGTGATTATCAAAATAAGTCAATCTACTGTTTTCGGTTCCGGCTTATCACGGGTTTCTACCTTACCAATTTCCTAAGCGATTTCGATCTCTATTCGATTCCTATGTCAATTAACAAGCGCAAAAGACATAAACTAGATTAACAATCCTATATTCCAAATTAAGCAAACAGATTAAGTTTTCGTGAATTATGCAAACACGAATTAAAAACGCGAATTAACGACAAAGCGACGTAACGACGAATAAAGCTAAGGATGCAATCATACGAATTTAATCAAAACAATTCTATAAACTACCAGATTAAGCAAAAGCAATTCATAGAATAGTGTTAAAGAGAAACAAATTAGATTGATAAAGTAAAAACCTCAAAGCATTGGAACGCGATTACAGCAGAATGACTCTAAGGAATTAGCTCTCCATGGTTCTCTCGAAGCTCCGAATGAATTTTTCGTGAAAATGTAACTAGGTGAACAGTAACACGAGTATTTTTCATTTAAAAAGACAGCAAATTTGGGTCATAACCCAACTGGGTCGAAAACATAACCCAGGCCCAATACATGACCCAACACTAAAATAAAATTCTAATGCTGTAACTTCAAAAGGAATTCTGGAATTTTGGGCCCCGAATCTGACTTCGACTGCAACACGAAAGTCGTAGCTCTCTCTCTTAGCTTTCCGGCGATTTTTAGAACGCCTCAAACGGATTTCCGGAACTCCAGTTATGATCGTTTCCGTGCAGACTGCTAAAGCTGGAAAATAAGTGTGGAAATCAAATTAAGCCATAAATAAAATAAAATATAAAAACAAAATAAAACATAAAAATAATCAAGATAAAGTAAAGAAATGCCTAAGTAAAAATATAGGAGAAAGTGCATAAATATGCACTGATCACTCATCACGCTGGGAGCGCTTAAGCGTCTCCCCATTGACACAAACCTTAGGATCTATGACATTTTGATATTAATGATTATAGGAATACCTTAACGAATATAACGATTAAGATTTTTAGACAATGACAACGATAATTCTAAAATACAAAAGTGTACAGACAAGTGTTTGACACTGGTTGGCTTGTGATTTTTCTCAACCGGTACTCGTAATGTCTTGAAAACTCTTCGAATGGGGATAAAAAGAGATAATCTTCTTATAGGAGGATATATTTGAGATCATAGCCTATATATAGAATGATAATCATTTAGAATTCCTATTATTTCGAAATGGATTATCTTGACATCCACTTATATTTAATCACATATTCAATTAAATAATTAATTATTAAATATAATTAATTATTTTATTTACTTACTCAACCGATTAAGATTCTTATATATATGTATATGTATATATATATATATATATATATATATATATATATATATATATATATATATATATATATATATATATATATATATATATATATATATATATATATATATATATATATATATATATATATATATATGTATATGTATATATATATATATATATATATATATATATATATATATATATATATATATATATATATATATATATATATATATATATATATATATATATATATATATATATATATATATATATATATATATATATATATTGCACTGTCCCGCTCATCACACGGGGTCGGCCCAATCCATCTCTCCGTCGAGGAGGGCCTAGCTCATTGATCAATTGTCGCGCGCGGATCAAAACGGGTGTTTTTGATTGAAACGTAATACAACGACAATTCAACTCGGATATCGTCTCAAGGATTCTTTTATGTGATTAATCTACCAAATTCGAAATGGAGGGGGAGTTGGTTTGGTTTCTGATCGGATAAATAAAGAAAATGCAATTAAGCGGTTAAAATAAGTGATTATCAAAATAAGTCAATCTACTGGTTTCGGTTCTGGCTTATCACGGGTTTCTACCTTACCAATTTCCTAAGCGATTTCGATCTCTATTCGATTCCTATGTCAATTAACAAGCGCAAAAGACATAAACTAGATTAACAATCCTATATTCCAAATTAAGCAAACGGACTAAGTTTTCATGAATTAAGCAAACACGAATTAAAAACGCGAATTAACGACAAAGCGACGTAACGACGAATAAAAGCTAAGGATGCAATCATACGAATTTAATCAAAACAATTCTATAAACTACCAGATTAAGCAAAAGCAATTCATAGAATAGTGTTTAAAGAGAAACGAATAAGATTGATAAAGTAAAATCCTCAAAGCATTGGAACGCGATTACAGCAGAATGACTCTAAGGAATTAGCTCTCCATGGTAATTAGCTCTCCATGGTTCTCTCGAAGCTCCGAATGTATTTTTCGTGAAAATGTAACTAGGTGAACAGTAACACGAGTATTTTTCCTTTAAAAAGACAGCAAATTTGGGTCATAACCCAACTGGGTCGAAAACATAACCCAGGCCCAATACATGACCCAGCACTAAAATAAAATTCTAATGCAGTAACTTCAAACGGAATTCTGGAATTTTGGGCTCCGAATCTGACTTCGTCTCCAACACGAAAGTCGTAGCTCTCTCTCTTAGCTTTCCGACGATTTTTAGAACGCCTCAAACGGATTTCCGGAACTCCAGTTATGATCGTTTCCGTGCAGACTGTTAAAGCTGCAAAATAAGTGCGGAAATCAAATTAAGCCAAAAATAAAATAAAATATAAAAACAAAATAAAACATAAAAATAATCAAGATAAAGTAAAGAAATGCCTAAGTAAAAATATAGGAGAAAGTGCATAAATATGCACTGATCAGTCATCACGCTGGGAGCGCTTAAGCGTCTTCCCATTGACACAAACTTTAGGATCTATGACATTTTGATATTAATGATTATAGGAATACCTTAACTAATATAATGAGAAAGATTTTTAGACAATAACAACGATAATTCTAAATACAAAAGTGTACAGGCAAGTGTTTGACACTGGTTGGCTTATGGATTTTTCTCAACCGGTACTCGTAATGTCTTGAAAACTCTTCGAATGGGGATAAAAAGAGATAATCTTCTTATAGGATGATATATTTGAGATCATAGCCTATATATAAAATGATAATCATTTAGAATTCTCATTATTTCGAAATGGATTATCTTGACATCCACTTATATTTAAGCACATATTCAATTAAATAATTAATTATAAAATATAATTAATTATTTTATTTACTTACTCAATCGATTATGATTCTTATATATATATACTGCTACTAAACCAAGGGGGAGTAAAGTGTTGTTATCTACTGCTACTACTAAGCAAAGTGCAGATTGTGTAGTTGCTTGTTGAATGCAACTATTAAGGGGGAGCATGATAGTGTGTGAGGCTGGAAAAACTATTGTTGCTGCCCTGATAAGTTTGGTTGGTTGTTTTAGCCAAAATTTTCCAAGGGGGAGATTGTTAGTTCCATGATTCTATGATTGTCCATGGTTCTATGATTGCCTAAATTTTGGTAAAACATGATTTTGCACTAATGTCAAGCTGAATGTTATGACATTCATCTGCTGTCATGACAGTACTGCTGTCATGTGTTTTAATCAGGATGTCATTACCAATGTCATGACATCGCTGTACAGCAGGAGCTGCTATGTTATATCACTTGACAGAAGTGGTTTGGTTTGATGAGATCCTGTTGGATATATCTCATCAAGTGTGTGCAGGTCAAAGATATTCATAACATGAAAATGCAGATTTAATTGATGTTCATAAAAAGGATCTCTTAGACTTTTTAGGAAACTATAATAGATTTGTTTCTACTGTTATGAAGAAGATTCTGTAGGAGTGTACTGCAGGGTTAGATTGGTCAGCTAAGAACAAAGTGTGTTGGATGTCATTACCAATGTTATGACATCAAGCGTATGACATCAGCGCACGTGTTTTAGTTTTCTGGTATTTTACATGATATATCTCAGGCTAGATTTAAGGAAACCTGTTATTGCTCCTTAGTTATCTCAGGCGAGATTCTAGTCAGGGTTGGGCATAACATGAAGTAGATGTGACCTAATTCAACCACACCTTGAATTATGGAAAGTGGTTAACTTGGTTAAGCCTAATGTTTGTTACTCTTGACCAGCCCAAGCCCAGTCTGCATTGCTATTTAAGGAGGAGCAGAAGCAAGGGAAATTAAGCACTGACAACAAGAAAAACTTGAGTGTAGAATTAAGGTTTAGGATTTTGAGAGTCCGTTGCGTGTGTCTTTGTAAGTCACCCTTTGTATCTTTGGATACATTGTGGTAGACATATTTGTGAGTGAAGAGTTCTGTTCTTCGCGTGTATTTGTGTGTCACTCTAAGCTTTTAAGCAAGAGTGTTGTGTTCTTGATTGAAGCTGTGAAGCAAGATCAAGTGGTGTGACTTTGAAGAGTGTCTTCTAAAGTCTGTCTTTTGTAATGAATTGATTATCACTGCGGTGATTGAGGGGGAGTGAGCGGGGTCTCTTGTCTAGTGGATTCCAGGCAGAAATTGCATCGGGTAGAGATTAAGTGAGGAGTTGTAAACGGGGGAGTTTAGCTCTGAATTGATTCTGCTAATAGTGGATTTCCTTCTTGGCTTGGTATCCCCCAAATGTAGGTGAGGTTGCACCAAACTGGGTAAACAACTCATTGTGTTATTTATCTTTCAGCATTTACAATTCTGTAAAATTTAAATGGTTAGATAAATAGTCTGTCAGTCTGCTGATGTTACAACAGACGTCATGACATTGGTATAATTTAAAGCAATTTAAATTGGTCATGTGTGGTCTGTCCTTGTCCTTGTTTGAGCAGAGATCAATGTTCTTAGGACAGCTGAGATCTGCATGCCAGAATTTCAATCTTGTACCATAAGGAAGAGACTGAAGATGTGGCTAGTGAGATGTCACGATTTCCATGCAAGAGCATTGAAATAACACTACTAACTTGCGATATTACGGTCCATGCAACTACAAGCAAAGAAGAAGAAGATGAAACTAATACAGTCATGGCTGATGTCAAATATTCTTATAAGGCACCAGCAAGACCTTCTAACCCATTATCTTTTCAGCACTCACCATTTTCAGTGCTATAATATCCTTACAGGCAGCCAACGATGTCTAAAGCATCGTACCAGAAACCCTGGATGGCTCATCATTCAAATCAACAAGCCTATGGTCGAGGATATCTGTAACACCCCGTTCCCCAAAATAACATAAATGCAATTAAAATAAACAATTATCAGAGTATTCATACCAAAACCTGATGTCACAGAAATAAACTCAACACAAAACATTTTCATTAAATGATTTTCAACAAATATAACACGGCGTAAATTTGTCATCATATATATACATATAAACATCATATACATCATGCTCGGCCAACTGCCCAAAATATACAAGATATGTTCACCAAAAAGATTCATCGAAACATGATACGCCACAGAGGCACACAAAATCATCAAATAAACATAAAACTCCCCAAATCCCCGGTGTTACGTATCAGGGCATCCCTACGACTTGCCGCAAACCAAGCTAGCTACACACCTGGATTATTTGTACTTCTGAAGAAGCACAGACCATAACAAAAGCAAGGGGTGAGAAATCGCGATCAAAATATAACTGTCACACCCTCATTTTCACCGTTAGCCTTTTATACCCTACATTCGGCATATCATACATCATTCTATTGTGTATCGAGCATGCGGGTTCACAAGGTACGAACTAGGCCATTTGGTTGTAACTTGTCTATTTTCGGACTACATGAAAAAAGGTTCATCACCTAAGGTTTGATCTGAGGAAAAATTCTACTCATGAAAATTTTGGCAAGGGGAAGTTACTTGACAAAATACAAGGATATTCAAGATAAATATTAATAGACATGAATGCTAGGCCAAATCCAAAGCTCCTTCATACATGTTTATTTTTATGGCATAAGTGGAGTGCAAATTATTAAGGCATGAATCAAGATCATCAATGCATAATTCAAGATTTCATTTTTAAGCACATGAGGGAATCCATCATCCAAAATTCAAGATTCATGAATGGAGATAAAAATAATACTAAGAGGAATTTTGTGACATTACAATCATGTAATTTGTTACAAAAATTCCAACTCTAGATAATGTTTAGAAATTAATCTATTTCTAAATCTTCATTCAAGTCTTTAATCAAATCTATGATATGGTACTCTTCATACTACACCATTTTTTTTTCATGTGCTACATTATGCTCACAAACATCCAAGAAATATGCAAGAATTAAATCAACATTGGAATGTTTATGGGCCAAGATTATGCATGTTCAATCATAGGCAAAACAGCCCCATGCAAGAGTTGAAGAATTACTACATGTCACAAAATCAAGAGGACAACATGTACTATGTTACAAGATCATTTTTTATGTCACAAAGTCAAGGAAATAGCATGCAAATGATATATTTACTTGCTAAATATCAGTTTGCAAATGCTGCCAAAGAGTGGTAACAATTGGCTACATGGCAAGATACAAAGCAATACCATCCAAGAGACTAATGGGCAAAAAGAGGGATAGTAGTATAGTATGCTACAGCAGAAAAATGCAGCAAGTCATACTAGAAATAGAAGGGAAAAGTGGGGCTGCACAAAAGGAAGAAAAAGGTATTGCCAAGAATGGAAAGTTGGTGATGAAAAGGTGTGCAAAGTGTGTGGCTTTAGGACAGCAGAAAAAGTTGACAGAAAAGGTGGAAAATGGGCTGCAAGCAAGCATAGAAAACATAGTATTCCTTACTATCAAAACAGAACAGAACACAAGAAGCAAGCAGAGTAGAGACTACACATAGAGAGCAAAGAGTAAGAGCAAAAAACCAGAAAAATAGTTAGCAAGAAACCCCCAAAAAAACAGAAAAAAGAGAGTGAGATAGAGACACAAGAGGATCATTGAGAAACAAAACCTTCACAACATAGAGTGAAGAGGGGAGAGCACATCCAACAAAGGTCATTGGAGTACTTGCAAGAAGAATAGAAAGCTCTTGGTATCCATTTCTTCAAATCTTTCTCCTTTTATTCTTTGCTTTTATATTCATTTCATTCACTCTTTTATGTGTTGTTGAACTGTATATCATGTAAGATCCCCTAAGGGACTAAGAAACCATCCTCAAGGAACCACAAAAACGAAACGAAAACATAAAAAAAATGTGAGATTTCGACCTGGACCAGCAACACGGGCCGTGTCACACGACACGGCCGACCGTGTCACGCTACTGTATGAAGTTTTTTTCCCCAGGCCTTGCAACACGGGCCATATCACACAACACGGCCGGGCGTGTTGCATCACTGTTTCAACTTTTTTCACCCGTGTCACACCACTGTTTCAACTTTTTTCACGGCCGGGCGTGTTGCATCACCTGTTTCAACTTCGTGCCGTTTTTTTTGTGTGTCTCGATTTTTTTGAGCCGTGTGGCTTATGTTTGTATGATGTTTGTATGTGAATATTGTTATGGCCCTTGTTGACCTTTGTTTCCAAAAACTATTTTAAAAAGTAAACTCTCGATTTTATCGAGCCATTTTTGACCATGTAAGTCGGATGCCTTGTGCACCGCCATCGACCTAAATCGCATCACTTCAAATATCTTTACAAGCAATAAATCTTGATCCAACATCAAGTGTTTCTCTTTTCGCATAAAAATACAAAAAAAAACACAATAAAATATATGATTGGAATTATGCACCATGAACTTTAAAGTGGTGGAGAAGGAATGAGAATGGAACCCTCCTACACTCATTCCGAATGTTTCGAATACAAGGCGCTCGACTTGGTTATTCGATACATTCATCTCTATCTAAAGTCTTTTGTATAATCCTAGTCAAGAACACATTTTCTTCAAAAAAAACTAAAAACAACATCAACTCATCAAACTATTTTTGCCTTAGGGCGTCAATCCAAAAAACCTTTTTCAAGGTATAAAATCAACCAACAAACAACAATTTCATAAAGCCTCCGAACTACGGAGCTCTGATTCTTCACTTCTTTTAAGTGAGGATACGTAGGCACAAGGGCCACAATCCTTGGCGAGCATTAAAATAAATAAACCAATCCCTCTTTTCCTTAAACAAGCAAACTTTTAGAATAAAACACCCATTCACGCGAAATAACCTAGGAGGTTCCCATCGAGTACGATGGATGCGAGGGGGTGCTAATACCTTCCCCTCGCATAACCGACTCCCGAACCCTAAGACTTGGTTGCAATGACCACGCTCTTTTCCCAAAGGTTTTATCGCTATTTCCCTTTCCCCCCGTGGGATAAATAAAATTCGGTGGCGACTCTGTGTCATTTTTCGCGTAGCGACAATAACGGTAAAAACGTACATGAATAAAAGGCCGTAAACATACAATTATCATTTCACATACGTCAACCCGGACCTACTGTCCCACACCAACACAGCATATAAACAATGCAACACATGCAACTCAACACTATGATATGCGGTACCAACTCAAACTCAGGATAGATCGCATACACTCCATCTGAGCAACGATCTACCCCTACAAGCTCCCCTTCGGAGTACGGGCAAATAACCCGGAATAGATCACATACACTCCGCCGAGCAATGATCTATCCCTATCACGCTCCACTGAGCACAACCAATCTCAGGATAGATCGCATACACTCCATCGAGCAACGATCTATCCCTACCACACTCCTCCTTGAGCATGCGAGTGAATCACATACACTCCACTGAGCAATGATTCACCCCGTCAATATGCTTATGCAAGACCTAAATGCACACAGCAAACACCAGCACACACGGTGCACACGATCCTTCGATCACATTCCATCATGTATCATATATATATATATATATATATATATATATATATATATATATATATATATATATATATATATATATATATATATATATATATATATATATATATATATATATATATATATATATATATATATATATATATATATATATATATATATATATATATATATATATATATATATATATATATATATATATATATATATATATATATATATATATATATATATATATATATATATATATATATATATATATATATATATATATATATATATATATATATATATATATATATATATATATATATATATATATATATATATATATATATATATATATATATATATATATATATATATATATATATATATATATATATATATATATATATATATATATATATATATATATATATATATCACACATCACTACATTCCTACGCAATCACATATACCGAATTCAATCATTCAAATTAAACGAATATCAAGGAAATCATATTCCACACCACACATATACTCCCCATAGTTCAATACCAATATCATAATCAACCATGATCAACAAGGGTCCAACAATCACAAGAGAACCGAATAGCACAACTCAAAAACACAAACTACTATCACGCTTGCTGGCTTATTCGCCTGGCGAGGCCCCGCAGCGAAGACTCGCTACCCGTTCGCTCGACGAATCCCCCAACGAAGACTTGCTACTAGCTCGCCCAACGAACTCCCTAGCGAATACAGACAGTGGCTACTGGAAGCACTCGCTGCCCAGTTCGCCTGGCGAATCCCTGGCGAAGGTTCTCCCCAGTTCGCTCAGCGAAGGTGCTGGCGAACGCCTGTGAATTCAGAAAAATTCCACTGCTCAGAGTCGGCAAGACTCTCCGAACTCAGCTGATTCTACTCAAACCAGTCCCCATCATATCAGACCAATATTCTACAACCTACCTACATAATTTATTCTTGATTTAACCTGATTAAACATCAGCTCTACTCAATTAATTCAGTTTCGGCATAAACACATCAATTACCTGAAATCCCCAAATCACCAAACGATTATTTCACCAACGCATGCAACTGATTCAACCAGATAATCACACATTCAGAATCATGCAAACACAACAAACATGATCATCAACCTATGGGGTTAGGGAAATCCCCTTCTACCTAGTATTCATGCAACATACCATTCGACCCGATTCCCCCCCCCCTTACCTCGATAACTCGAACAACTGATGAATTCTTGCTTCAAAGATGATTCCTAGTTTCTTCTTGCTCCAATTCACCTTGTTCTTCTTCTTCCAAATTTTTTTGGATTATGCTCTTCTTCCTCTTCTCCTTCTAACGTGTTTTCTTCTTCTCCTTTTTTCCAATATTCCAACAATGCCCCTCATCCCATTTCTTTTTATTCCATTCCTTTTATTTACTTAATAATATTAATAATATTAATAATAATAATAATAATAACAATAATAATAATAATATTAATAATATTACTATTAGTCATTAATTTATCATTATCACTAATAATTTTATTATTAGTCTTAAAGTCCAAAATTATTAATAAATTCCAACTTAAGGGCTACACATAATCGCACTCAAACATCCCATAAAACACGTTGAAACTAAAATAACACGGAAAAACGAGATAATTAAAATGGGCGTTACAACTCTCCCCCACTTTAATTATTTTCGTCCTCGAAAATACCTGATGGAAACAATTCCGGATACGCATCCCACATCCTGCTTTCCAACTCTTTCCTCCGGTTATCATGATAACTCTTCTGCCTATCTTGAGATGCTTTCATCTTCTCACGGATCATCTGAACTGTCTCAGTAGTCTGCTGCATAATCTCTGGCCCCAAAACCACATTCTCACCGACTCATACCAACATAAAGGAGTTCTGCATCTCCTACCATAAAGAGCCTCAAACGGTGCCATTCCAATACTGGAATGGTAACTGTTGTTATATGTGAACTCGATTAATGGTAAATGAGTATCCCACACACCACCTTTTTCCAACACACAAGCCCGCAGCAAATCCTCCAACGTCTGAATAGTCCTCTCTGACTGACCATCAGTTTGTGGATGATAGGTTGAACTCAGCTTCAACTTAGTACCCAAAGCTTCCTGCAAACTCTTCCAGAATTCTGAAGTAAACCTCGGATCTCTATCCGACACAATACTCGCCGGCACACCATGAAGCTTCACAATCACCCGAATATAAATCTCCGCCAGCTTCTCCAACGGAAAACTTATACTAATCGGCACAAAATGTGCAGACTTCATAAGCCGATCCACAATTACCCAAATGGCATCAAATCCTCTTGCCGTGTTCGGCAATCCCGTAACAAAATCCATAGCGATACAATCCCACTTCCAAACTGGAATCTCTAACGGTTGCATCAATCCACTAGGCTTCTGATGCTCCACCTTCAATTTCTGACACGTAAAACAAGCATAAACAAACTGAGCTATATCCCTCTTCATACCTGACCACTAAAACATCTTCCTTAAATCATGATACATCTTCGTAGCTCCCGAATGAATACTCAAACTACTACGATGTCCTTCACTCAGGATCGACTTCTTCGACTCATCATTATTCGGCACACAGATCCTACCTCGGAACCTCAACACAGCTGAACCATCCAACTTGAAATCACTATCAGAGTCTCTTCCCACTCCAGACATCACATCCACTAGCTTCACATCCAGCTTCTGACCTTCTATGATCATATCCAAGAAATCATTGTTCACTTGCAACTTGCCCAACATCACGCAATTTGCCGAAGTTTCACAAACCATGCTCAAATCTCTGAACTGCTCAATAAGTTTCATCTCTTTCACCATCATAGCCGACATATGAATCGTCTTCCTGCTCAAAGCATCGGCTACCACATTAGCCTTTCCCGGGTGATAACTTAAGCTAAAATCATAATCCTTCAAGAATTCTAACCATCTTCTCTGCCTCATATTCAGCTCTTTCTGATCAAACAAATACTTCAGACTTTTATGGTCGTTGAACACCTCAAACCTTGAACCATACAAATAATGTCTCCAGATCTTCAACACAAAAACGACCGCAGCCAACTCAAGGTCATGAGTAGGGTAATTCTGCTCATGCACCCTCAGTTACCGTGAAGCATACGCCACCACTTTACCATTCTGAATAAGAACTCCGCCTAATCCCATCTTAGACGCATCACAATACACCACAAACGGTTCACTCGAAGTCGGTAACACTAACACCGGTGCCGTAGTCAATCTCTTCTTCAATTCCACAAAACTCTCTTCACAAGCGGCATCCCACACAAAAGCTTGATTCTTCCTTGTCAACTGAGTCAATGGCAACGCCAAAGTAGAAAACCCTTCAATGAACCTTCGATAGTACCCTGCCAAACCCAAAAAGCTTCTAACCTCCGTCGCTGTCTTTGGCGGTTCCCACTGCAACACTGCATTCACCATTGATGGGTCTACCGATATACCTGAAGGTGAGAAAATACTTAGAAGGGGGTTGAATAAGTATGAAGATAAAACTTAGAAATAAAAACTCAAGGATTTTTATCCTGGTTCGTTGAACTCAACTACTCCAGTCCACCCTATCAATAGTGATTTGTCTTTCTCAAACAAGGACTTAATCCACTATTTAATCAACTGATTACAATAGTAAGCACTAAGAACAACTGTTCAAAGTCTTCTCAAGAACTACTGATCCTAACTGGATCTTCTTAAGGTTCACTTATAATCAAATGTAATAATAATACAAGTGTTAAAAATGCTTCTAATAAAGCTTTATCACAACTGTGATTTTTCACTTAAGATGAAGAACAATGAAATAAATTCAGCAAATGAGTATAAGTTGTATGAGAGCTTGTAATGAATTCTTTCAAGTATTTCGTCAACTGAAGAAGATGAATGGAGACTTACTTTTATAGGCACAGAGGTCCAAGAGCTTTTCACGTTGAAGAATGTGTACTAAAAAAGGTCTGAGCCTTTTTGTCTTCACATCACATGACCTTTCCTAGAAGTAGAATGCACAGAGAAATCCTTTTTGTCTGTGTTCTTGTGTCTAGCATAAATAAGGAAAGAGTCGTTTGGTTATTCCAACGGACATAACTTTAAATTCTTCTTCAACAAGTTTCGGCAAGAATCATCAGAGTCTGGATTAGTCAGAGTTTTCTGATGTTCATCAGAGTTTGCTGAATCAGAGTCTTTGCAGCAAGTGTGTTATCAGCGTGTAAGTGTTCAGAGCAGAGTTTGGGTTCAAATCCTCAGTACTGGCAGCGTTAGTACTATCAGAGTCTTCTGAAGAAACTGTGCTTGAAACTCTTCATATAGAATTCTTCATTGCTTCAGATGCTTCTGGCTTCTGCTTCAATTCTTCTGTAGCTTCTACTTCAGATCCTTCTGCAGTCAGCTATCAGGATCTTCTGGAGGCAGCGTTCAGAATCTTCAAAGAGATGCTTCTGACGCTTTAGAGCCTTGCATATTTCTCATGTTCAGATCTAATTTGCTTCTAGAGTAATATTTACTTTAACATCTGCAGCAAACATTCTCAATCAAATTTTAGAGTATATAATTCTTTAATACAAAATTTCATAAGAGTTATCATCAAAACATAGAGATATTATTAAGAACCAATATGTGTTCTAATAATCTCCCCCTTTTTGATGATGACAAAAACATCAGAAATTTTGTTCAATAGAAAAGAAAATAAATATAACTCCCTCTGAGATGATGAATCTCCCCCTGAATTGAATACTAATAAGGAATAGAAACTTCCCTTTTTGCATGAGTATTCTTTTCAGAATCAGAGCCTGAATGTTCCAAACATTAGATCTTGCATGTTTCATAGTCAGAGTCTGATAGGTAAAATATGATCTGGGAGTCTTAGAGTTTCTTTTAACGAATATGTCAGATTTATCAAACGTTCTGAAACACTAAGTTTACATTAATTAAAAATGATATGTTTGAAGTTTCATTTAGGTAGAGTTTATTTGAACAGTCAGATCCATTTTCTCCCCTTTTTTTGTCATAATCAAAAAGTAAAAACTTTTAAAAGACAAATAACAGGAAATACAAAAAAGATAAATCATGGAGAAAACATTGAGTCATTCATTCATTCAGAGCAAAAAAACATACAAACATCAGATAAAATTCAAGTACATGTGCACAAACATCAGATACAAAAAAATAAACTAAGTTTGCTTGGACAGAATCATCTTCAAGAGGTGAGTGGTCTCAGATGACGACTCTTCTTGCTTTGTCATCCACTTAGCCATGTGTTCATTCTTCTGATCTTGTTTGGACATCCATTGAGCCATGTCTTCAGATTTCTGGTCTTGCTTGGCCATCCATGACTTAATCTCAGATTGTCCAGCTTCCAGAACTGCAATCTTATCCTCAAGATCTGGATTCTCTTTCTTAATCTCAGATGCAGAAGATGGGGCAGAGTCTGAAGCAGGAACAGAGTCAATTTCCATGGGAGATGCAGAGTCAGGAGCAACAGATCCAGAGGGATGTTCCACAAGAGTCATAGCCAGAGGATTTTCTTCAGAAACAGATTCAGTAGTTACCTTTGTATCAAATACTTCAGAAGATGAAGGAACATCTTCAAGAAGCAATGGTTCAGATCTTTTTACAGTCCAGAGCATGCTTCTAGCAGTCTCAGCAAATCGGAGCTTCGCATCATCAGAACATACATTCTTCAAATTTGAGGCTACAGTATTGAATCTGTTGATGAATCTATTCCAGATAGCATCAAACTCATTTGCATCCATTGTTGACAGACATCTCTTCTGAACAGAGCCTAAATGCATCTTTATTTCTTTCAGAAAACTTGCAAATAAATTATCAACATTCAGCCTAGATTTTGGTTTCATAAGGGTTTCCAAAGTGAAAGGCTTAGGTTGAGATGGTGATGGAATGGTGAATTCTGGAATAATGATCAGAGGACGAGGGTAGAAAGGAATGGATGGGTGGTCAGATGAAGTGATAGGTTTAGATCTGATTAAGGCATTAATCAGAGATGGTTTTGCATTTGATGCATAGGAAACAACATCAAATGAGGTGGAAGTGTAAGGGATGAAAGCAGATTTATCAGATAAAAAAGGTTCTGATGAAACCATGTTTGGCAGTTCTTTTATATATGTTTGGAGAACAAATGGTAGAATGATGGAAAGCTTAGGTTTAAAAGGTGTGATAGAGTCAGATGGTTCAATTCTGTGATAGAAATTTTTGAACTTGAAACCAGAGGGAAGTGTAGCAGAGGGAAATGGTTTACAAGAAGCAAAGGATACAAACTCAGATGTCCTTGGCTTAGGTTTTGAAATGGTGTTGGGAATGAGAATTACAGATGAAACAGGTGGTTCTGGGTGATTAGATTCAAATACTCTGAGAGAAGGAGGTGAAAGAATATCTAGATGGATATCAGATTCTGAGGAATCAGATGAGGTGGTTGGGGTACAAGATGTAGAAGACACTTCAAATAC
Organism: Lathyrus sativus; assembly: GCA_963859935.3. Lineage (NCBI taxonomy): Eukaryota > Viridiplantae > Streptophyta > Magnoliopsida > Fabales > Fabaceae > Lathyrus > Lathyrus sativus. The sequence continues at coordinate 18,649 of CAWUDS030001794.1, read as the reverse complement.
AGTCTTGAGAGGTGTAACGTTTAGAACCTCAATTTCAGGTATATTTGTTTCAGGAGGATTGGTTGGTTCTAGTTGATTCTCAGAAGGTTTGGATGGAGGTTCAGATACAAGTGGTTCAGAGATAGGTGGTTCAGAAACAACTTGTTCAGGTGCAACAGGATCAGATGCAACTGGATCAGATGCAACTGGATCAGATTGTATGGGTTCAGATGTATCTGGTTGTTATATATCTGGTTGGTATTGTGGTGTAGGTTGTTCTATTTGTGTAGGTTGAGGGGTTGGAATTTGGTTTGCTGGTGTTGTTGTTGTTGGTTCAGATGGTGGAGTAACAGAAGTTTTTAGTGGAGTTGTGGAAATAGGATCAAATGATTTTTGTGGAGAAGGAATTTTTGATGGTTCAGATTTTTGGGATGGAGCAGGAATAGATTGTTTTTGAGTGGGAGGGGGTTTTGGAATAAAACTAAATGTTGATTCATTTATAACAATTTTAGAGAAAGAAGATACAGATGATTTAGTACCTTTAGTCTTTATACGCTTGGTGGGAACAGAGGGAACTTCTCCAGAAGCTTTTCTCTTGATCTGCTTCTGTGGCTTGTCAGCAACTTTTGCCTTCTTCTGAGCAGCAGCTTCTTCTGCCTCTGATTGATTTCTCTTCCTCATGTTCTCATTATACACGTCTGGCATTGGTTCTCTGGCACGAATCAAAATATCTACAGGAATAGGAATTCCATCTGCTTTGCATGAATCAATATACCTAACAATGATATCCCTTGGTTCTTCAGCACCAAAAAGTGGAAAATTGTCAACAGGAATTCTCTTCTGACTGATTTCAGAAATATTCAACTTCTTGGGTGCAGTTGTGAGTTCATCTACAATCTTTAGTCTCTGAAGACTCTTTGCATTTAGTGGTTTTCCAACAATGGATTCAAGTTCATCCTTAACTCCTGCTTCATACAGAGCAGTTACAAGACCATTCTCTGTCAGAATGTCTGAAATCAATCTTCCAAAGGAAATCCATGTCCTGATCTTCTGTCCCTTATCCTTTACAGACTCTCTTGAAGCATTGATATGGTTCTACAGATGCATAAAGAGGATGTAAGGAAGATCTACCTTTGTACTCTGACTTAAACAATACATGAAGTAGAGTTGTTCATTATTCACATAATCTGGAGAATTTGTAGATTTTCTGTGATGGATGCATCCCAGAAAAATCTTTGCCCAGATCTTATAGTTAGGCTTCAGATCCTTAAATTTGTTAGAGGCCTGTCCAGATGTAATGACTTCCTCATAGACATCTTCCATATCTACACGCCCAGCTGGCAGATGACATACTCCATCAGTCTCCTCATATCCTATGAGTTTTCTAATGAGATCTTCAGTGATGATGATCTCCTTTCCCAGAACAGAAGAAAGTATAAATTTTGGATAAACAGCAGCATGGATCCAAAATTCCTTTACCAGATGAGGGTATACTGGTCCAAACAACCTGTCAAAATACTTAACCCATCCTTGTGCCTCAATTATTGAACGAAACTCAAACCCATTTTCAGCTAAAGAATCAAATTCCACCATGGATTCACAGAGAACTTCAAGTTTGTCTGCAGGGGTTAACAATGTCCTCTTAGGTACCGTGAATGGAGTCACTCCCATATCTGCTGATGAAACTGCAGCCATAGTTGATTGAAATTGAGCTGCTGTAGAAGATGAGGTTGCCATTGAAGAGGATGAAGATGATTTGGACGAAGGTTTACGGTTTTTGTGAAGAGAGAAAGAAGGCAGAAATGCATAAAAATGTTTGTGAAGTGAAAAGTGTGAAATTGGTGTGAAATATGGTATTTATAGAGAGAGCTATATGGGCAATCAACAGACACACATAGCACGTTCTCACATAGCATTAAATGACATTTAATGAAAGAGAATAAAAATCATTTCAAACATTAATTGATTCTGACAAATTGGGGGGAAAATCAAGATTTTCACTATTCAAACCATACCTCAAATGTCTCTTCAGTAGTGTACATGATATCTTTTCAGATTCAGAGTGACACGTGTTTGCTTGCATGTGCTTCTGAATTCTCTTGAGAAATGAAACGTTAGCCAATGTTCAGATCCTCTAAGATTGGTTTGTTCAGATACACACAAATAATAACACAATAAATCAAATAAACAACAGATGAAATACTTCAGAGTTTTAAACATTTTGCATCTGAGAAATTTGCTTCTAATAAATATCATTCTGGACAAAAATCCATACCAATATTTTTCAAAATAAATTTGAACCTATCTTCAGCAAGGGGTTTTGTGAAAATATCTGTCCATTGATGATCTGTATCAACAAAGGCTAAGCTTATGATACCCTTCTGAACATAGTCTCTGATGAAATGATGTTTAATTTTTATATGTTTTGCCTTAGAGTGTAAAATAGGGTTTTTGGAAAAACATATAGCAGAAGTATTATCACAGAATATAGAAATATTACTTTCAAAACTCTGATAGTCTTCTAGCTGACTTTTCATCCAGAGTATCTGCGTGCTACATCCAGCAGCAACAATATATTCTGCATCTGTAGTTGAAAGTGCAATTGTGGGTTGCTTCTTGCTGTACCATGAGATTAGATTTCTTCCTAGAAATTGACAACTTCCAGAAGTACTTTTTCTTTCCACTCTGTCTCCAGTGAAATCAGCATTACAGAATCCAACTAATTTGAAATCATCAGATTTTCTGTAACACAAACCCACATTAGAAGTACCTTTCAGATACCTTAGAATCCTCTTAACAACTGTTAAGTGTGATTCTCTAGGATCTGATTGGAATCTTGCACACAAGCATACACTGAACAAAATGTCAGGTCTAGAAGCAGTTAAGTAGAGAAGAGATCCTATCATACCTCTGTAGAGTTTCTGATCTACTTTCTTACTTACCTCTTCCTTACCAAGTGTACTAGTTGGATTCATGGGAGTATTTGCCATCTTACTATCAATCATGTTAAACTTCTTCAGAAGTTCTTTAACATATTTGGTCTGATGAATGTAAGTGCACTCTGGAGTTTGGTTAACTTGAATTCCCAGAAAGAATCTCAGTTCTCCCATCATGCTCATCTCAAATTCTGCCAGCATACATTGAGCAAACTCCTTTACCATCATAACATTGGTAGATCCAAATATAATATCATCTACATATATTTGACAAATTAAAAGATTTTTCTTAAATGTTTTACAAAAGAGTGTTGTGTCCACTTTGCCTCTGATGAACTTTTTCTCTAGAAGAAAATTGCTTAATCTCTCATACCAAGCTCTGGGAGCTTGTTTTAAACCATAAAGAGATTTCTTTAGTTTGAAAACATGTTCTGGAAATTTTTCACTCTCAAAACCAGGAGGTTGGTGAACATAAACTTCTTCTTCTATAATACCATTTAGAAATGCACTTTTAACATCCATCTGATATAGAGTGATGTTATTCTGTGCAGCAAAAGAAACGAGTAAACAAATAGACTCTAACCTTGCTACAGAAGCATAAGTCTCTGTATAATCAATTCCTTCTTGCTGACTATAACCTTGAGCAACAAGCCTTGCCTTATTTCTTTCAACTTCTCCTTTCTCATTAAGCTTGTTTATGAAGACCCATTTAGTTCCAATTATGTTGAATCCTTTTGGTCTTGGAACTAAATCCCATACATCATTTCTTGTGAATTGATTGAGCTCTTCTTGCATGGCAATAATCCAGTCATTGTCTTGCAGAGCTTCATCTACAGAAGTTGGTTCAATAACTGACACCAACCCAAATAATGATGCTTCAGAAGATCTGAGGAAGGATCTTGTTCTAATGGGGTCATCCTTCTTTCCAATGATCACATTCTCTGGGTGAGAGGCCTTGATTCTGGAAGATGATCCTCTAATAGTTGATTCTTCAGAAATGTTCAAGTTGTTCATCTGAGAAGCTAAAGGAATTGCATATGGCGTTGCTTCAGGTTCCTTCACTTGAGCTTTGTTTGCCTCTGAGCCTTCAGAGTCTGTGAGAATTACTTCTCTATCTGCAGAACTTTCAAACTGCTTTGGCTTTTCAATGCCAAGCTTATCATCAAATCTAACATGAATAGATTCTTCCACAATCTATGTTTCAGTATTGTATACTCTGTAGCCTTTAGAGCGTTCGGAATACCCAAGCATGAAACACTTCTGTGCCTTAGAATCAAACTTGTTAAGATTCTCTTTAGTATTCAGCATATAACAAATACATCCAAAAGGATGGAAATATGAAATGTTGGGCTTTCTGTTCCTCCACAATTCATAGGGAGTCTTTTCCAGAAGAGGTCTTACAGACACTCTGTTCTGAATGTAACAGGCTGTGTTGATTGCTTTTGCCCAAAAATGTTTTGCCAGACTAGTCTCGTTGATCATGGTTCTGGCTATTTCTTGCAGAGTTCTATTTTTGCTCTCTACAACTCCATTCTGTTGTGGAGTTCTAGGACAGGAAAAATCATGAGCAATGCCATTTTCATTAAAATATTTTTCAAAATATTTGTTTTCAAATTCACCACCATGATCACTTCTGACTTTAATAATTTTGAAATTTTTTTCATTCTGGACTTGTTTGCAGAAGTCAAAGAACACATAATGTGACTCATCCTTGTGTTTTAGGAACTTTACCCATATCCATCTATTGTAGTCATCAACAATGACTGATCCATACTTCTTGCCTCTGATGGATGCAGTTTTCACTGGTCCAAACAGATCAATGTGAAGTAATTCTAATGGTCTTGAGGTTGAGACAACATTTTTAGATTTAAAGGAAGATTTTAAAAACTTTCCTTTTTGACATGCTTCACAAAGAGCATCTGAGTTGAACTTCAGCTTAGGAAGTCCTCTGACCAGATTGAGTTTATTAATTTGAGATATACGTCTCATATTAATATGCCCCAATTTTCTATGCCAGACACATTGCTCATCATTAACAGACAAGAGGCATTTAACATTTTGAACTTTAAGTTCTAAAAGATTTATTTTGTAAATGTTGTTCTTTCTCTTTCCATTAAATAGGATTGAGCCATCCTTCTAACTAACAGCTTTACAACATTGTTGATTAAAGATTATATCATAATCATTGTCACTTAATTGACTTATGGACAATAGATTATGCTTTAATCCTTCTACAAGAAGAACATTATATATAGAGGGAAGGTTACCATTACCAATAGTACCAGAGCCAATGATATTGCCCTTCTGATTCCCTCCAAACTTCACTTCTCCTCCAGATTTAAACTCTAGGCTTTGGAACATAAACCTTTCTCCCGTCATGTGACGTGAGCATCCAGAGTCCAGGTACCATGATTGGCGTCTTGACTTCTCTGCTAAAAACATCTGCAACAGGGATAATCTTATCCTTAGGTACCCAGATCTTTTTGGGTCCTTTTTGGTTAGCTGCCTTGAAAGTTGGTCTGAACTTCTGTCTTTTTACAACAGTTTTGTTCTGACTTACTTTTGGCTTAAACACAGGAACGTTCTGATCAGAACGTGTGTGTTTAATGTCATTCAGATGACCAAACTTGAAATGAGAGTACAAGGGAGTTTTCTTAATAATAAGTTTATCAACAAGCATTGGATTTAAATCCTTTCCAGAGGAAGATTCATATCCAATTCCTTTCTTGTTATTTCTGCTAATCCCATAGATCATAGAAGCCATCTTGCTTCTGTCTATGCTTTTAGCAAGAAATTTCTGAAAGCTAAAGTCATATTCTTCTAAAATGTTTTTGCATTTAGACTTACTTTTAGATTCAGAGTTTTGTTGAGCTATTTCAAAATTGGCTTTCATTTTTAAATTGTTTTCTTTTAGCTCAGCAATTTCTGATTTTAACAGATTATTCTCAGAGCCAATATTGCACTTAAGCTTCTTGCATTTGAGCTTAATCTGCTTATAATTTTTCAGGACTTCAGATAAGACTTTAATAAGCTCTTCCCTAGTGAGATCAGAAAGTACCTCTTCTGAGTCAGATTCAGAATCAGACTCAGATCCAGATGATTATTCATTCTGATCTTCAATGCCTGTCATCAGAGCCATGTTGGCGCATTCATCTTCAGATTCTGATGAGGATCCAGATTCATCATAGTCATCCCACGTTTCCATTAGAACCTTCTTCTTTTTGTCAAACTTCCTCTTTGGCTTTTCTTTAAGAAGCTTTGGACATTCACTCTTGTAATGGTCAGGTTCTTTGCATTCAAAGCAGACAACTTCCTTCTTTCCAAATCTTTTTGGTCCAGAGGACTCCTTGCGCTGATATGGTCTTTTGAAGTTCTTGAACTTCCTTTGCTTGTGCTTCCAGAGTCTGTTTATTCTTCTGGACAGCAAGGATAGTTCATCTTCTTCAGAAGAAGAAGATTCTTCAGAGCTTTCCTCTAACACCTGCAAAGCTTTTACAGATTTGTTAGATTTTAAGGCAATAGACTTACCTTTCTTTTGAGGCTCATCTTCCTCAAGTTCAAATTCATGACTCCTTAGTGAGCTGATTAGCTCCTCTAGAGTGATCTTGTTCAGATCCTTGGCAAGCTTCAGAGCAGTGACCATAGGTCTCCATCTGATAGGCAAGCTTCTGATGATCTTCTTCACATGATCAGTAGTTGAATAGCCTTTGTCCAGAACTTTTAGACCAGCTGTAAGAATCTGGAATCTAGAGAACATAGTTTCTATCGACTCAGATTCTTCCATCTTGAACGCTTCATACTTCTGTATTAACGCCAGAGCCTTAGTCTCTTTTACTTGAAGGTTTCCTTCACGAGTCATCTTCAAGGACTCAAACATGTCAAATGCAGTTTCTCTATTTGTGATCTTTTCATACTCAGTGTGAGATATTGCATTTAACAGTATTGTTCTAGCCTTGTGGTGATTTCTAAACTCCTTCTTTTGGGCTTCTGTCATAGATTTTCTATCTACTTTCTTGCCATTCCCATCAATTGGATGAACATACCCATCTATGACCAAGTCCCATAAATCAGCATCATAACCAAGGAAGAAACTTTCAATCCTATCCTTCCAATAATCAAATTTCTCCCCATCCAACATAGGGGGTTTAGTGTTGATTTTATCCCTTTCTTCATATTTGTTGTTAATGTTAGATGTTGAAGTATCAGTCATAATAACAACCAAATATATATCAAAGTTTTTCTCACTAGATCTTTTCTGTCACTGTGAAGTGGTAGCACACACAGACCCGGAGCTCTGATGCCAACTGAAGGTGAGAAAATACTTAGAAGGGGGGTTGAATAAGTATGAAGATAAAACTTAGAAATAAAAACTCAAGGATTTTTATCCTGGTTCATTGAACTCAACTACTCCAGTCCACCCTATCAATAGTGATTTGCCTTTCTCAAACAAGGACTTAATCCATTATTTAATCAACTGATTACAATAGTAAGCACTAAGAACAACTATTCAAAGTCTTCTCAAGAACTACTGATCCTAACTGGATCTTCTTAAGGTACTCTTACAATCAAATGTAATAATAATACAAGTGTTAAAAATGCTTCTAATAAAGCTTTATCACAACTGTGATTTTTCACTTAAGATAAAGAACAATGAAATAAATTCAGCAAATGAGTATAAGTTGTATGAGAGCTTGTAATTAATTCTTTCAAGTATTTCGTCAACTGAAGAAGATGAATAGAGTCTTGCTTTTATAGGCACAGAGGTCCAAGAGCTTTTCACGTTGAAGACTGTGTACTAAAAAAGGTCTGAGCCTTTTTGTCTTCACATCACATGACCTTTTCTAGAAGTAGAATGCACAGAGAAATCCTTTTTGTCTGTGCTCTTGTGTCTAGAATAAATAAGGAAAGAGTCGTTTGGTTATTCCAACGGACATAACTTTGAATTCTTCTTCAACAAGTTTCAGCAAGAATCATCAGAGTCTAGATTGGTCAGAGTTTTTTGATGTTCATCAGAGTTTGCTGAATCAGAGTCTTTGCAGCAAGTGTGCTATCAGCGTGTAAATGTTCAGAGCAGAGTTTGGGTTCAGATCCTCAGTACTGGCAGCATTAGTACTATCAGAGTCTTCTGAAGAAACTGTGCTTGAAACTCTTCATACAGAATTCTTCATTGCTTCAGATGCTTCTGGCTTCTGCTTCAGATTCTTTTGTAGCTTCTGCTTCAGATCCTTCTGCAGTCAGCGCTCAGAATCTTCTAGAGGCAGCGTTTAGAATCTTCAAAGAGATGCTTCTGACGCTTCAGAGCCTTGCATATTTCTCATGTTCAGGTCTAATTTGCTTCTAGAGTAATATTTACTTTAACATCTGCAGAAAACATTCTCAAACAAATTTTAGAGTATATAATTCTTTAATACAAAATTTCATAAGAGTTATCATCAAAACATAGAGATATTATTAAGAACCAATATGTGTTCTAACAATACCATCATCAGAAATCACATCCCCCAAGAAACTCATCGTCTTCAACCAGAACTCACACTTCGACAGTTTCGCAAACAGCTTATTATCCTTCAACACTTGCAAAGCAATCCTCAAATGTTCGACATGCTCTTCCTCAGATTTAGAATAAATCAGGATATCATCAATGAACTGATCCAAATAAGAATGAAAGATCCAGTTCATATACTCCATGAACACTCCCGGCGCATTCGACACTCCGAAAGGCATTACCGCATACTCGTAATGTCCGTATCGAGTTCTAAACGCCGTCTTCTGAATATCACCTTCTTTCACTCTGATCTGATGGTAACCCGACCTCAAGTCAATCTTACTAAACACTCGAGCTCCCACCAACTGATCCATCAAATCATCAATCCTTGGAAGAGGATATTTGTTCTTGATGATCACTCTATTCAACTGACGGTAATTGATGCACAGATGCATACTACCATCCTTCTTCTTCACCAACAACACTGAAGCTCCCCACGGTGACACACTTGGCCTGATAAACTTCCTATCCAACAACTCTCTAATCTGAGACTTCAATTCAGCCAATTCCACTACTGACATCCTATACGGCACCATAGATATAGGCCTCGTCCCAGGTACAAGATCAATACTAAACTCAACTTCTCTCTTCGGAGGCAACTCTGTAATATCATCAGGGAACACTTCCGGAAATTCATTCACTACCGCCAACTCCTTCAATGATGCTTTGCTGTCAACCGATAATGATGCAAATAAAGCAAACATTTTAGCCTCGTCTTCCAACAAGATCCTCAATTCCTTACTAGACAAGGAATCCGCCAATGCTTCCTCCTCCGGCGTAAGAAATAACAACACCTTCCAAAAAAAATCAATGTAGACTCGGTTGAACTCCAACTAGTTCATACCCAGAATAACATCCAACTTACCAAGAGGCAAGAAAATCAGATCCACCCCAAAATCTCTACCGAAAATAGTCAGTGGACACTTCAAACACACCAAAGAAGTAGTCACTGAACCAATAGAGGGAGTCTCAATAGTCATCCGCCGCTCAAGAGTAGTCGGCACCAAACCTAACCTCTTCACACAATCAATAGAGATGAACGAGTGGGTCGCACCCGTATCAATCATAGTAGACAAGGGAACATTATTGATGAAACAAGTACCTTGGATAGAACGATCCTCGTTAGCAGCTTGAGTTCCCACCACCGCAAACACTTTGCCACTGGTCTGAGACACCTGAGACGGCTTCGGCTTCTCACAATGCGTACTGATGTGGCCCTTCTCACCATAGTTGTAGCAAGTAGGCATAGCAGTCCGACAATCAGCCATCACATGGCCCGACTTACCACACTTGAAGCACTTCTTCACTTCATGAGGACAATCATTGGCACGATGACCTGCGCCATCGCACCGGAAACACTTCCCACCAACAAACGATCTCCCTTCTCTGGGCTTCTTAGCAGCAGCACCCTTAAACTTCCCCTTATCAGTATGAACACTGTAAGGCATACCACCGAACCTCTGCTTACCCTTACGGTCATTTGCAGCCTTGTAATGCGCGATCCTCGCCCGGTTATCATTATCATAAATCCTGCTTCTGCTTATCAGCTCAGGATAATCCCTGATCTTCTGACAAGATATTCTTATCTTCACTTCCGGATGCAGCCCATTCTCAAACTTCAAACACTTGGAGGTCATCGCTCCATCAGTATTGTAATGGGGACAATATTGCACTAGCTCCTCAAACTTAGCCGCATACTCAGCCACCGTCATATTGCCATGCTTCAGCTCCAAAAACTCGATTTCCTTAGCACTCCTGATATCCTCCGAAAAATACTTCTCCAAAAAACCAGTTCGGACCACATCCCAGGTAATTGGAGTCCCTGCAGTCTCCAACCTCTAGCGATTGTTGTCCCACCAAGCTTCAACTTCTCCCTCTAACATGTGAGTACCGAACCTCACCTTCTGCTCATCTCTACAACCCACTATTCTGAAGATCTTCTCTATCGCCTTAAGCCACTTCTGCGCCGCTTCAGGGTCCAAAATTCCTCTTTGAAACGTCGGCAACTTGTTACTCTGAAACTGCGCCAAATCCCTGAATTGCGCACCCGCAACGTGGTTCTGATTAGCAACCACCTGCGCCATTGCTTGCATAGCTGCAGCCAATGCAGCATTATTCCTTCCCGCCATACTGCTCAATAACAACAACGCCAGGTTAACAGAAAACAAACTTTATCCTATAGACAGACTCAACTACTACACTGGCCGGACCGACCGACCTGCTCTGATACCAGCTTGTAACACCCCGTTCCCCAAAATAACATAAATGCAATTAAAATAAACAATTATCAGAGTATTCATACCAAAACGGGATGTCACAGATATAAACTCAACACAAAACATTTTCATTAAATGATTTTCAACAAATATAACACAACGAAAATTTGTCATCATATATATACATATAAACATCATATACATTGTGCTCGGCCAACTGCCCAAAATATACAAGATATGTTCACCAAAAAGATTCATCGAAACATGATACGCCACAGAGGCACACAAAATCATCAAATAAACATAAAACTCCCCAAAGCCTCGGTGTTACGTATCAGAGCATCCCTACGACTCGCCATAAACCAAGCTAGCTACACATCTGGATTATCTGTACTTCCGAAGAAGCACAGACCACAACAAAAGCAAGGGGTGAGAAATCGCGATCAAAATATAACGGTAAAAACGTACATGAATAAAAGGCAGTAAACATACAATTATCATTTCACATACGTCAACCCGAACCTACTGTCCCACACCAACACAACATATAAACAATGCAACACATGCAACTCAACACTATGATATGCGGTACCGACTCAAACTCATGATAGATCGCATACACTCCATCTGAGCAACGATCTACCCCTACAAGCTCCCCTTCGGAGTACGGGAAAATAACCCGGAATAGATCACATACACTCCCCCGAGCAATTATATATCCCTATCACGCTCCACTGAGCACAATCAATCTCAGGATAGATCGCATACACTCCACTGAGCACAATCAATCTCAGGATAGATCGCATACACTCCACCGAGCAATGATCTATTCCTACCACGCTCCTCCTTGAGCACGCGAGTGAATCACATACACTCCACTGAGCAATGATTCACCCCGTCAATATGCTTATGCAAGACCCAAATGCACACAATAAACACCAGCACACACGGTGCACACGATCCTTCGATCATATTCCATTATATATATATATATATATATATATATATATATATATATATATATATATATATATATATATATATATATATATATATATATATATATATATATATATATATATATATATATATATATATATATATATATATATATATATATATATATATATATATATATATATATATATATATAATATATATATATATATATATATATATATATATATATATATATATATATATATATATATATATATATATATATATATATATATATATATATATATATATATATATATATATATATATATATATATATATATATATATATATATATATATATATATATATATATATATATATATATATATATATATATATATATATATATATATATATATATATATATATATATATATATATATATATATATATATATATATATATATATATATATATATATATATATATATATATATATATTATATATATATATATATATATATATATATATATATATATATATATATATATATATATATATATATATATATATATATATATATATATATATATATATATATATATATATATATATATATATATATATATATATATATATATATATATATTATATATATATATATATATATATATATATTATATATATATATATATATATATATATATATATATATATATATATATATATATATATATATATATAATATATATATATATATATATATATATATATATATATATATATATATATATATATATATAATATATATATATATATATATATATATATATATATATATATATATATATATATATATATATATATATATATATATATATATATATATATATATATATATATATATATATATATATATATATATATATATATATATATATATATATATATATATATATATATATATATATATATATATATATATATATATATATATATATATATATATATATATATATATATATATATATATATATATATATATATATATATATATATATATATATATATATATATATATATATATATATATATATATATATATATATATATATATATATATATATATATATATATATATATATATATATATATATATATATCACATCACTACATTCCTACGCAATCACATATACCGAATTCAATCATTCAAATTAAACGAATATCAAGGAAATCATATTCCACACCACACATATACTCCCCATAGTTCAATACCAATATCATAATCAACCATGATCAACAAGGGTCCAACAATCACAAGAGAACCGAATAGCACAACTCAAAAACACAAACTACTATCACGCTTGCTGGCTTATTCGCCTGGCGAGGCCCCGCAGCGAAGACTCGCTACCCGTTCGCTCGACGAATCCCCCAGCGAAGACTTGCTACTAGCTCGCCCAGCGAACTCCCTAGCGAATACAGACAGTGGCTACTAGAAGCACTCGCTGCCCAGTTCGCCTGGCGAATCCCTGGCGAAGGTTCTCCCCAGTTCGCTCAGCGAAGGTGCTGGCGAACGCCTGTGAATTCAGAAAAATTCCACTGCTCAGAGTCGGCAAGACTCTCCGAACTCAGCTAATTCTACTCAAACCAGTCCCCATCATATCAGACCAATATTCTACAACCTAGCTACATAATTTATTCTCGATTTAACCTGATTAAACATCAGCTCTACTCAATTAATTCAGTTTCGGGATAAACACATCAATTACCTGAAATCCCCAAATCACCAAACGATTATTTCACCAACGCATGCAACTGATTCAACCAGATAATCACACATTCAGAATCATGCAAACACAACAAACATGATCATCAACCTATGGGGTTAGGGAAATCCCCTTCTACCTAGTATTCATGCAACATACCATTCGACCCGATTCCCCCCCCCCCCCCCTTACCTCGATAACTCGAACAACTGATGAATTCTCGCTCCAAAGATGATTCCTAGTTTCCTCTTGCTCCAATTCACCTTGTTCTTCTTCTTCCAAATTTTTCTGGATCGTGCTCTTCTTCCTCTTCTCCTTCTAACGTGTTTTCTTCTTCTTCTTCTTTCCAATATTCCAACAATACCCCTCATCCAAATTCTTTTTATTCCATTCCTTTTATTTACTTAATAATAATAATGTTAATAATAATAATAACAATAATAATATTATTAATAATATTACTATTAGTCATTAATTTATCATTATCACTAATAATTTTATTATTAGTCTTAAAGTCCAAAATTATTAATAAATTCCAACTTAAAGGCTACACACAATCGCACTCAAACACCCCCACAAAACACGCCGAAACTAAAATAACACGGAAAAACGAGATAATGGGCGTTACAATATCAACATCAACAACAGAGCCAACATAAGCCTCATAACAATCTGGAAAGAAGGAATATTCCTCTTGATCTAATTCCCATGCCATACAATTAACTTTTGCAGCCTCTGATTCAAAGCTCGTTGGTGGTCCCCAAGCCTCTAAAGTTTGCTCCAAAGCCATACCCGTCTGGGTATGATCCATATGCGTAATATGGATATCATGTTGGACCAATAGGGCACTCAACTGAAGATTGCAAAGCTTTCCAAGCCAGAGTATAACAATTGATTGACAAACGGTACATATCCTTCCTAAAAGGAAACTTGGTTGTGCACGTCAACTTCTCGCCCAAATGAGTTTGAAGACTTTAAGAGGCATCTCCTCAAGCCAGAGAGGAAGATATCCTCAAACATTGGCGATCATTGGATCATAATTTATCTTTGCATTTGTAGTGTATACTACTTATTTTAAATGTTGTTGTTTTGAATGGTAATATTAATGAAGTGATCATGCTTTTTTTTGAAGTAATCATGTCGCATTCGCTCATTTTTCTTCACTTATATCTAAAAAACAAAAAAAATGATATGAATCCATATACCTCTCATCCACTTTCTCAAGCTGTTATTTTAGCAAAGACTTGGAAGGAGGATGATGAAAATTGAATACCCATAATTTCTACTGGAATTCTTTCGGATAAAATCCTGCTGATGATGTACAAACATTATTTCAAATCCCTAAACACAAGAGGAATAAGGAGTTAGTCCCTAGTTAATCACTTTGAGCCTATAAGGTAAGAGTTTCCTTTGGATTTCTAAACCCTTACGCTTAACTTGGGGCATGGGTAGTTTCAGTTAATCTGGCTACAAGATGAGACATCCCGTCTGAGGATCAACCACAAGATATCCTTCGCACACGTCCTGAAGTGTCGCAAGAATCATGCAAAATCCAAAAGTTCAGACGGTTGTTCCTCGATGACCAATGACTTGGCAGGCACGACTTTTCATCAAAAAGCAAAACAATAAAAAGCCTGCTAAGTCGAAGACCTCAAGAGGAGACTTAGGGAAAAATCAAGGTTATCTCGATGGACTTGAAAAGTAAAATCAATCCATGCAAAAGTTAGGGATCAAATAAAAAATATAAAAAAAAAAGGTCCTCAAATCCTCAACAAAAACAAAATAAGACGTAGTGACCACCATGCCAAAAATTAAATGGTCACTGACATCCATGACAAATGCAAAAATAAGGTGACTGTCATCTCAAGTGAATCTTGGGTTCTCATCTCCACTCTCATACCGTTGAACTTTCTTAGAAGAGGAATGCATGTCAAATTTAGTTGAACATGGAATTGGAGATTATCACGAAGAAGGGGTGGGTTAAAAAAAGATTTGAGCCTTACATCCTTTGTTTCTATAACCGTGACTCAGCCCACGTTACAACCTTTAAAAGACCTAATTGAGACAAAGTTTATTCTGAAAGCATACTATAACAAGGTTGAGTAAACTGACTCTTACAAGATTTTCTAATCTTTTTCTTGTTGTATCTTTTACTTCAGCTAAATCAGCACTGCATTTGGACTAATGGTCCATTTGTCATACACTATCACATCATTCCAATAATGGTTGTTTTTTTCAAACTTGTTTGAATATCGCATTAAAATTACATTTGTGAATGAATATTTTTGACTACAAGTCAGTACTTGACATCAGGGAAATTCTATCAAGGAGGAATCTAAGAGGGCTTGGTCATCCAACGAAGTTGACCAGAATCAAGATTACATCATAACCCTATGGGTCAGAGGCATTGGCATCCAGTGACTATGGAATCAATCAATCTATAGTAAGTCCTTAAACATCAATTGATCAAGGGGAAAATCATTCAAGTATCGGTGATCAGAGCAAGTCATCTCGAGAATCTACCGACTAGGGGCAGGCCACCCAAAGGCTCTTTTGATTAAGATAAAATCCCTCCAGTGCTCAATCAGCACGAGTCAAGTCGCTTCAACACTCATTCTGGGGCAAGCTACCTTAAGAGTGCATAGAAGTCAGTTGCTCCAAAAGTCAAATAACCGAGAAGAAATGATTCAAGACTCAGACTGGGGAAGATAGAATCCAACCCCTAAAGAGAGGTTAATCTAAGTCTACCATCCCTTGGATAATCAGAGGTAGACCATTTCAAAATTCAAGATATTGGGGAATGCCACTTCAAAGTCATGACAAGTTGCTTCAAATTTCCTTTCAAGGAGAACACCTTCAGATGAGTCACAGACTAGGGTAAGGTGTTCTACAGAGAGGTAGATCATCTCCTACCTTCAAGCTGCTCAAGCGAGCAAGCCATACTTTAACAACTTCTGAGTTCAAGATGAGTGTCGGAGAATCATGCCATGACACCCCATCAAATGACCTTTTGCTTTAATAGACTAGAACCTTTGCTTCAAAAGACCTTTTCATCCATTACCTTCAACATGGGCAACTTTGGAAACCTGCAAGTTATTTGTATAAACCATTCTCATGCGTTAATCATGTCACTTCTCTCTAGTGCTATGCCACACATATCATCTCATTGAGCATATGCCCACATGAGAAGACAAAAACTTCAAAACCATATCTTTGTCTGGTAAACCATTTGAAATATAGTTAGCCTTAAACACCAGTTCCATCCTGGTAGTCCAAGACCAGTTCATCCAGTTTGTCTTGTGTATCGTTAAATCATAGTCCCTTAATCAGACATATTTAAAGTCCAACTTTGTTGTCACTTACTCAACAGATACTTGTCAAAGTTTATCTCTTTTATCGATATGAGGTTCTTTCTAGATCATCTATCAGATAAGTCATATTTTCTATTACCTTCTTGTCTGACAAATTTCCATATATCCTTCCACATGTTATGTTGTCAAGTTTTACTGTCAATTTGGTTATGTGCAAATCTGGAATCCTTTCTTTTAAACTCTGTGCGAACCCGGAGTCTTTTATTTTGGTTATATGCGAATCTGGAACCTTTTCTTTTAAACTCTGTACGAGTTCAGAGTCTTTTGTTAGTTCTGTGTGAGTCTAAAACTCTATTTATGGTTATGCAATAAGCATTAACCCATCTCTCTTTTGTATTCTGTGCAAATATGGAGTTTAAAAGAAAAGGTATGGAGTTCCTCTTCTTGTTCTGTGTGAATTTGAAACTCTTTTTCATGATTATAAAAGAAACCATACCTATCATCTACGCTATTCTAAGTAGAACTATAGCCCATTTGATTTTCCATACTCTGTTCGAATCCAGAGTCTTTGCTTTTTATACTCTGCAAATCTGGAGTCTTTGCTTTTCTTACTCTGTCCGAATTCAGACTCTTTCTTTTTTTATACTCTGTGCGAATCCAGAGTCTTTCCTTTTTATACTCTGTGCAAATCCGAAGTATTTTCTTTTACTACATTCAATTATCTTTTTGCTCTGTGTGAATCCAGAGCATACCTTTTCATTAAAAATTACCAGTAACCTTTGGTTTATTTCTTGAGAAGCTGAAACTAACCATTTCTCCTCAGGTATCCCTGGTGAGTCAGTTTATCCTACTTCTTTCAATCTCCAACAAACCTCACTGGTAGTCATCTCAATAATCCCCACAAAATCCATTTCACATTCCACAAATATCATAGAGTCTCGCACGTATGACGTCTGAGTATTTTTACTACCATTCTGGCATTACTTGTTTCATTCACTTTGGCGTTTATTCCCTAAGTGGTCGGGTTTGTCATCTCTCTCCAAGTAGAGTGTCAGCTTTAAGCATAAAGTGCATATCCTTTCTAAATTCCCCATTGAGTTTGATCCTCGTGGATGATGGTTGCTTCTGTTATCTTCTCCATGTTTGGATAAGATAAACCCCCATTCAAGTTCATTCCTCAATGGTTGGAGTCTTTTTTTATCATTTCTTTCTAGCTTATTCCTAGATTAAACTTTGATCCCTGGCAAGTGTTGTTTTGGTTAGTTCGTCGAACCTAGTTTGAACGTGCATTTATTTCGCACTATATCTTGTAGAAAGAACCTTTTACAACCCCTCATTACGGATAAGTGCAGTCTCTCCTTTGAGAAGCTTGTCCATTTTAATATTTCAAGGATAAGTGGCAATCTCTTTTGAGAAGCTTATCTTTTTCCAGATAAGTGGCAATCTCTTTCAAGAAGCTTATCCTCTATCATGATAAGTGGAAGTATCCTTCGAGAAGCTTATCATTTTCCAACAATAAGTGGCAGTCTTCTTTGATAAGCTTATCCCATTTTTTCAACAAGTGGCAGTCTTTTTGAGAAGCTTGTTTTGCTATTATGATAAGTGCAATCTCTTTTGAGAAGTTTATCCATTTTCGAACAAGTATCAATCTCTTTGAGAAGCTTATTTTGCTATTAGATAAGTGGTAATCTCTTTCGAGAAGCTTGTCCTCTTTCAATAATAAGTGGCAGTCTCTTCGACAAGCTTATCCTCTTTCAACGATAAGTGGCAGTCTCATTCGAGAAGCTTATCCCATTTTTGTTAACAAGTGGCAGTCTCCCTTGAGAAGCTTGTTTCCTTTTACCTTCTTCCGATAAGTGGCAGTCTCATTCGAGAAGCTTATCCCATTTTCGTTAACAAGTGGCAGACTCCCTTGAGAAGCTTGTTTCCTTTTACCAAACTTTCAATAAGTGG